>CAEFZX010008918.1:0-13768 GCA_903066825.1 Alfaro cultratus
AGCTTCTGCGGTGGCGGGTGGGCTGCGGTGCGTGAACCCCCGCGGTGGCTGATAGGCCGGAGCGGCGCTTGGCTGCGAGGGCCGCCCGAGGCTGCTTGCAGCTTTAATTGGTTTTACTTTAGAAATGGACGTAGGATGCTGTGTGGTTGGCTGCACAAACAGATAAGGACAGAAACCAATCTTGTCATTTTATTTTGAAACTTGGTGTAATCACAGATTTGCAGTGAACACTTTTTACAAGGCAAGAAGATTAACGTTCATATACTGCATTAGTAAGTTTGATTAGAAAGACAAAAAATATTGCTTTATGGAGATGGTACACGTCTAATAATTAGTAACCATGGAGA
Source organism: Alfaro cultratus (assembly GCA_903066825.1). Classification (NCBI taxonomy): domain Eukaryota; kingdom Metazoa; phylum Chordata; class Actinopteri; order Cyprinodontiformes; family Poeciliidae; genus Alfaro; species Alfaro cultratus. The sequence goes on from CAEFZX010008918.1 coordinate 348, forward strand.
TTATGCCATGTGTATGGAAAAAACTGGTTAGCGTCTCGTCTTTCATACGTGTTTAATTCTGATCCAGTGTAAGAGGAAAAGCCATTTATGACAGTGATATAAAACATGTGTTGTGAATTCAGGCAAAGTCAGTAATTTGCCCAACAGGTCAGGAGGGAGGAGCTACGGGTCAGTTTGTCAGCTAACTGTTTCCAGCTTTTGTGAATACAGCTGACTAAGGCCCAACCAGGTGTGTTACCTTCACAGACAAATTAGCTCTTGACTTTAGAACTGGCTAAATAAACTGAATCGGAATTACAGTATATTATTATATTATATATATTGTAATATTTTCTTATTGTTATTAGGGTTAAACTTGGCAGAATTTGCTGACAATGTAAAATTTCTACTTCATAGTTTTAACCATAATTTAGATTAACTCCTTAATCTGAAAAGGTACCTGATCAATGTCTCCCAGCAAATGGAAAATGTTCCACTCATTGTATTAAGTTAGAATATAAAGGACTTTTCTTTGCTTGACATGATTCCATTTAGATTTTTCCACAAAAGTCTTTGACATAATGGCAATGAAACGTAAAACCAGCACAAACTGAAAGGGTTCAGGTATCACACTGGCTAGCAAGAATGTAGCCACTGTCATTTATTAAAGTTCAAATATATTTCAGTATAGCTTAAAATAATGCATATCAAGTTCTCCATTTTGTAAATCCATGTATAAATAATTTATATATTATATACTCCATATTTTCTGTCATTTAATGTTCATAATATATTGTAATATTTAAGCAATACTTGTAAGAAAAATAACAATAATAAAATGTAGGAAAACGTTTGTTAATATCAACATTAATTGACATTTACATGTACATTCTATTCTCTACTTTCTTTTAGACAAAGATATAAACAAAGTTTGTCATTCAATTGTATTTTTAAATGAGCTCGCTTGTTCTTTCTTTTGCAACAAAAGAAATTGTGTTGCAAGGCTCCTATAATAAATAAACAAATAATAATAAAAGTATTAATGTAACATATGTAATAACATATTAATCTAATAGCAGTTTAGTAGTCTTATGGCATGAGGGATGAAGCTGTTGTGGAATCTGGTTGTTCTGCTTTTGAAGCTGCTGATTCTTTTGGTTTTCATTTCAATAGTCTTTCCACTCTATCAATAGTCATAATTTGTCCACTTCCTCAAAGCATTTCTTTCAGCCTGTTTGGGATATTTTGAACTTTTAATTTAATCATCAGTAAAATAAATTGCAGGAAGTTTGGTGCTTTCTATTTTTGCATTTGAGCAAAAAAAAAGATGAAGAGAAGAGCAGTCCTCTCCTTGCCTGAAGGGAAGAACATCAAGGACAATCAGTGTCAAAAAAGTGATGCAACCAAAATAAGGACAAAAAAAGAGAGACTCATTCCTTAAAGTTAAAATACAGGCAAAGAAAATCTAGTGTCTTTAAAAGCATTACCAGAAATGTCAATCTGACGTGACAAGAGCTTGCTGACTCTAACATCAATTTGTCCTTTTTAAACTTGATCTCACATTCTATTCATATTCATAATTGAGGGCAGTGACTCCAAGCGACGGAGCTGCTGACCTAGAAGAAGACTGCCAATCTGAGTGATGTTGTTTTTTCTGCAGCTCCACAAACCAAAGCCGAGTACAAAACAATGGAAAATCGGTGACGGACATGAGCTTTAAAATCACAAGTTCTCTAGTTTTCTGTAATTTACACCCAAACACACTGAGTTATACACTCAATGGGAGCCATTTTTCTGTGACCTGACAAGCACGTTTCCATGTCAACCGTCTTTGTTTTGCTCTCCACCTACTGCAGATAAGCACAGCTGGCACACTAGCTGCTAAACGTTAGCTTGTTTCTTGCCTCTGCACAGCTACTGATGAGTGAGCAAATCAGGGATTATTTATGAGGGCTGCTGACATTTGTTGCTGTCATGTGAATTGAGTTGCAGTCTGTTGCTTGATGCAACGTTGACAAAGGTGGAGACTGAACATAAACTAAAACAATGACATGAAAAACACCAATTCACTCTGAGGAAACTAATGGGATCTGCAAGCCACCAGTAAATCTCTTTGGGTATGTCACAGCAAGCAATCCATTTCTTATTACATGATGTCATTTGATCTATTGTTCATATGAAATATTGATTGGCGCAGCTTTCATGTGATAATCCACTCTAACAGCGATAATCTGTTTTTTCGTCAGAGCTCTGCTTTCTGATAGAGGCCGCAGATCATCCTGGGATGGTTCTGAATTTTTAAAGGGAAACCCTTTTTTCTTTTATTTTTTTGCAGTTGATATCTTTCTTGGTATTTTTATGTAGAATATTACTTGGTCCAACAGGTTAAAGCTAATGTCTAGCCTGGGGAAAACTTCAGAAAGGATTACGCCAGGCAAACACTATTTTCACTCTCTAAACCCGACTAATGTATGAACAACAACCAAATGCAAACACACTGGTGGTTTGGGATTCGGGTGTAGAGAGCTAGCACTGACAAGCTAGCTAGCTAGTTAGATCTGGCCCTCTGGGTATAAAATCATGATCTGATTAAACAACATTCTTTTAAAAACTGAGCTCAGTTTCACAGGCCAAACACTGGCCTAACTATAAAATTAGACAGAATTTTACTCTAAGTGAAACTGAGGCTGCAAAAAAAAGACGTCAGATTTCTCTTTAGACTAAGGACTGGGACCGAAGGGTAACCAGTCGTCTTCATCCTGTAGCTCTGACAGGTGATCTATTCAGTGAAAAGATGTTTGTTTTGCTAGACAGGGACGGTCACAGCTGCTAATTACTCCTAGCAATCTGTTCATGTTAGACGCTGCTTCATGGCAATGACCATGTGTATAGCGTTCAACTCAACAGTATTAAATGACTTTGAGGCCTTTCAGAAGACAATACCTTTGAGTCACCTTCAAACTTGTCCTCACTTTCTGCTAAAGCTAGCCTAATTATAAACAAGGACATTGTCATTTTTTTCAAATTAAATGCACTTGTTCTGGTTGCTAAGAAATGTTACATTCTCCCTAGTTCTTATTGATAGGCCCAAGAAGATGTAAAGCACCGAATAAGACAGGAAGGCTTAGACTTAAAGGCTGATGTTGATTTTTCTTTTTAAAAGACTTGTTCAGTCATTAAAAAGGTTAGGACTGGTTCTGTTTGGGGGATGACTGTGGAACATCTGGAGATTATTGTGCAAAGAAGGATTCTTCATAAAATCAAGAAAATTACAAACAACCCTGAACATTCTCTTCAATGGACCTTTATGCATACAGCTGTGTCTTCAGAACTTCTTTCATAAAGACTGTTAAATCTACAGCTCTTTGAAGAAAATGTTATCAGTTACAACATTTAGCTTCCCTCTGTGAGCAAAGAGTCTTTGAAAAGAATTTTGAATTGGATTACAACGACTTTCCTAAAATAATAAGCAAGTTTCTGAAAATATGAGTGTGTTTTTGATTTCCCAAATTGTTGATATACAGTTTTATTGATATGAAAATTTCCAGTATTGACACTAAAATGATTGTTGATACACCCCCTCTCCTCCCCGATGTCAACTCATTGCCATAGTTAGACCCAAATCCTGTTTTGACTCCTCTGGACTGTGTTGGACTGTGTTGAAAAAGACACTCAGAGATCCAGAAAATTGCTTTAAAAAAAGAATCTGGGGCTGACTGAGTTGGAACCAGAAGTGTTCATCCTGCTTGGACTGCAGTTGCTTTAAATATTTCTATCACAAGTATCTCCTTTTCTTAATTTTTAGGAACAGTTGCTAACACCGTGGAAAGGAGTGGTGGCCACATGTCTGTTAATCATTAGCAGACTACATGCTAGTCTGCTAATGTGCTAATTGCAAAACTAAATTGTTGGTTAGCATTTAGCTCTTTTGCTAACTGAAAATATTTAGTGTACACAGATTTCCTAAATTATAATCTAAGCTTCTAAAACATTAATGTTGGCACTGCCAACAACTAGGGAACATAATTACAAGGGAACATAAATTACATTTGCTGGTTTTGGACTATTTTTTACCTTTAATGCCTTTAAGACTGATTGAACTCTGAACATTAAGCTTCCAAATGAGCTATAAGAAACTGCTTTTAAACTTTAAACAGAACCTCAATTTGACAATTTTGAATGATCCCTTTAAAGCATCAAAAGAAAAACAGCTCTGCAACAACACAAGTGAGCTTCAGCGGCCATTAAGCTGTGGGTGAAATAAAGCAAGTGACAGTTTCTCCTTTATCGCCGGGAAGGCTCAGGTTGCACAACAGGTATAATGATACTCTCCCACTCCCACCTCCACCCGCCACAGCGCCTCAACCATGTTTTCAGCTCCAGCGCATTATAGGAAATGTAAGCATTTAACCGAATGTCACTCACAAGGTTACTGGCTCTCTACTCTGCTTGCTGCGCATCTACATGCTGCTGACCAAGCTCCGAAACACAATCCACCACAAAAAATAAAGCCCACAGACAGCTGCCATTTTCATTCACGATGCACGGCCAGAGAAGAGCCAGAGTCCTATCAGAGGATCTGTGGTGCAAATGAGTCATAGGGATTTCCTGTTCTCATCTAATGATTTCTCAAGCCCTGCGCCAATTTAAATATCTTCAATGCAAGTGGCGGTTTAAATTTTTTTCATAATCAAAGTTAACCTCGCTCATCTTTAGTTGTGGGTATATTCATCAACCACAGTTGACTGTGACAATCACATCACAAGCCCCAAATAGATAAGCTTTCTTTTTTTTCAATTAGAGATGGATGGTCAATTAAGCCATTCTTTCTTTGAAGCCTGTCAAGCTTCATCCTTTATCTCTCTCTCTGTAGCAGAAAATATTTTTTTCTGAAGAAGTCATTAACAAGCAACTTCCAGTGCCGTCTTTGATTTTCCAATGGAGACAGAGAAGCTGGTTGCTTTTAAAAGCAACCAGCGGCATGGAAGCAATTAAAATGGAAACTCAGTTCCCCTCTGCATGATGCCGCAGTGGAGAGTTAGCCATGGCGGTGCAGAGTTAGCCGCGGTGGTGGCGTACCTGTACTGAGGCCGGGGGCTCCCTTCCGCCTCACAGGCAATAGTCGCCAGGTGGTCTGGGGAGTTGATCGGCAAAATGAGGTCGCCAGGCTCCGTCCTCCATCTTGGCCCTTGAAATATGACATCTTCTGTACAGGCTGCAGAGAAAAGAAAAGTCTTTTACTTGTACAAGCCAGAAAATGTGTCTCTTTGACCCTTAAGGAGAAAGTGCTAGAAGAACACACAATGTCAGAACAAAGAAGTTAATCATTCAGAAAAACAAAATCATTCAATCTGGGATTCTTTTTCAGAGTGCTGCATACAGTACGTCTCTCTCTCTCTGTCTCTTTCTGTTTTTCTAAAAAAAAGTGTTGCTCTTTGTAAAGATGTGCAGAGGATCCAGCAGGAAGCCGTCCTCCGGCTGCGTTCTTGCTTGTATACAATGCTTGTTTATCTTGCAGCAAACTCAGTAAATCCCTCTCACCATTACCAGGCATTAAAAGCTAATGCAAACATGCACTCACTGAGAAAAGAGTGAAGCTGTTAAGTTCGACAATCAGAAGCAATGCCTGGATTTGGACATAAATTCAGTAAAAAGGAAGGTTTGGAAATTATTTAAAAGGTTCTACATGTTGCAAATGTTGTCTAATGCAGTAGTTTTCTAGCTTTTCATAACTGAAATACTGAGGTTTTAAATGCCACTACCTCTTGAAAATAGAACAAGCAAGTATTTCTTGTTTGAAAGATGCACTTAGATTGCCACAGACTTTTCATCAACATTTTCAATAACATATTTCAAAGTTCAATATTGCTTCCACAATATATAATATGTAGTTAACCTGCAATCTTAACCTGCTGATTTTACATTTGACTGTTTTGTTGTCATGAAATCTGCAAAGACAGTAGTGGAGATTTGAATATAATTAAAGTCATAGCAACAAAAAGTTCAGAGTTGACTTGAGCAACGACTTCAGTAAGACTTGTGAGTCTCAGAAACAATCTTTCTAATCCACATCTTTAGGGAGTGAGTCGGTAAGCATGGAAAGAAAAAACTACATTTTGGAATTGTGTGGTATTCATTAAACAAGAAATGAAATAAAAATCACATGTGAATAAGTTTGTTTATGTGTTTAGTCATTAACAACATCATCCTCCAACTACTCCCTGTCACCGTCTTCAGTTTTCTTTGCTAGTACTAACATTTGGTTGTTGATCATGTGACTCATGTAATGCAAAATAAGGTTTCCATTGCAGTTTTGCAAAATACACTGAAAACAGTCATATTTTTTCCTTTATTAAATTTATTCTTTGCTTTCTCTTGCAGAAAATAATTCTTCCTAAAATGAAAAACATTATGCACAACCATGAGTATCTTCTACATGAGAAGAGAAAGTCTTCAGTCAAAGCAAACTTCAGATCTGCTGTAACACAGACTGCTACAGGAGATCATGGTCACAGCCATCAGCATCTTCTACAGCTCTTTTAAGAAATCTTCATAATTTGAGTTACATTTGTTTTCCCTTCAGGACAAATAAAGTATTCTTGAATTGATTTGAGGTGAATTTCTGTCATTTCTGCTACATTACTTAGCATTAGCTTCTCGCAATTAAGTTGTAAATGGTTAATTTAAAAACATATCAGGTTAAACTCACTGTTTTGTTTGACAGATAAATGCTTGGGCAACTGCTACATAGATACTTCGTAGAGAAAAAAAGCTTAACAAACATGCATTTAATTTACGTTTTGGGCCTACACTGCAAAAACACTAAATCTTACTAAGTATTTTTGGTCTAGTTTGCAACGCAAATGTTTTAGTTCACTTGAAAATGAAGCAAACTTACAAATAACTTTTCAGCAACAGATAGCAGCTTGTTTTTAATAAATAATTTTTTATATTGATGAAAATGTACTAGTTCCACTGGCAGATTATTTTACTTATAACTTGACATTTTTTCCCATGTTATAAGTAAAATAATCTGTCAGCAGAACCAGTTATTTACTTAATACAAGCTCCTATATCTTGCTGAAAAGTTACTTGTATGCTAGTTTTGTCTTATTTCAAGTGTATTGATGATATTTTCTATAGAAACTAGACCAAAATTGCTTGGTAATATTTTATATTTTCTGCAGTGTAAGTCATCTTCCTCTTCTGGCAGACACCTGCAGAACCTCTAGCAGCACATGTCACTTATGCTTTATTATGTTATCTGTAATGTTTACTTAGCTGAGGTGTCTAAGAGATGAGTCTAATGAGTCTCGCAGAGCTGGCTTCTGTGATTGCTGATTATGCCAATCAGCCGACTGATTGGCATAATATAATAGAGGTGTTTATCATTAATTATCAGTTCAAGACAATCTAACGACAAAAGCAGTTGAAGGCTAAAGTTAAGCGCTCAACAAGAGGCAACTTCTAATGCTCTCAGGTATTTTTCACAAATTTCATACTATTTAGTGAACATTTACTTGCTGTAAGTCAAAGTATGAAGCAGAAAGATCTATTTTACAAATTTCCATGTCATGCTACACGCACACCACCTAATAAAGGGCCATAAGGAGAGGCATTCATCTGCAGGCAGCCTAAAGCGAAGGGATGTGAAACACAATCTGGTACTAAATCAACGTGGAGCCAACAGACGGCCAGAGAAGGTCTAATTAATATCCTACTGCTAGCAGATTGAGGCATGTGGCTAGCCATTTCTGCACGTGGTAAAAATGTGTCACCAAATCAAAACAGGTTGAGAAGTCAGACTGGACAATGAGCCCAGACTGCTGCTAAGTGGGGGAGGGGAGGTTTGTCTCAAAACAGAGAAAACACAGACAGAGAAACAAACAAGCAAGGAAAGAAGTGTGTATTTAAGAAAGTTCTAGTACTTAGAAACAGGTTTTAATATTACTTCTTAAAGGTGAAGTATTATGTGTTTTCCAGGCACATCGTGCCATTTGGTAGCACAATTGAATAACTGTTACCTTCAGTTATTAAAAACTGCTACATATATCAAATGTGAAGAAATTTGACTTCATAATTTAACACCTTAAAATTGGGCTTCTGTCTCTTTAAAAACTCCTGCTCTTTTTTGATAAACCACCTTCAGGATGACATCACAACATAGATAAGATTTATTTGTCATTGTCATCCATAGATTACAACGAGATTGAGATCGTGCTTAATTCGAGTTGAGGTGCAAAATATACAGTATACAATCTACATATATACATAAAAAGATAAAGAAATAAATAGTGCAAAAGGAGAGAAATAGATAACATCAGAAGATGGTTGCTGCACCTGGAGGTGTCACAGAGTATACAGAATTACATTTTAACAAGTGATGCCAAGAACAGAAGTTGTTATGCCTTTGAATTTAGTGGCTCCTCTACTAAGCCTTTAAAAATGTTTTTATCAGCATTGCTCTAAGAAGTAGCTCCTATAATGAGCTCAACAGATGCACAGTTTTACCAGGTGTTTGCTAATTGCTGCTGGCTAGTCTGAAGGAGCTGAGTGGTGGAGTCAAGCTCTATGAGGCGGATGCTCAGAAGGTTGGATGCTGCAGGAGGAGTTTCATCCTTGAAGGTGGAGCTAGGGCCACCCAGGTGTTTTGCATAGCTGAATGGTTGCCATGGAGATTAAAGGATTTCTCAAACATGCATGAATGAATCAAGGCAACACTCCAGGTATGTTTTTGGTGAGGGAATGACATAATAGCATGATCTATATCAGTGGTGTCCAAAGTGGGTCCTGGAGGGCCGGCATCCTGCATGTTTTAGTTCTTTGGCTGGTGGTAGCAACAACCTTTTCAACATGTCAATGTTCTTCTTAGGCCACTAATGAGCCATTATTTGATCCAGGTGTGTTAAACCAGGGAGAGAACTAAAACATGCAGGATGCCGGGCCCCAAGGACCGACTTTGGACACCACTGATCTAGAGCTAAAAAAGTCAACCTTACGTAATACTGCGCCTTCTACACATTACCCCATGACGTTATAGAATTAATAAAAACTGTCTTGTACATGTAAGTTTTACTTTTATGTACATATTTATTTACAGAAAATAGTTTTCTTCTTCAGCCAATGCTTCCAACAACAAATCTTTTTTTTGTTTAGTCTTTCTAATTATACTCCCACAAGTTAATTGTGGGATTATTGCCAAATTGGTGGCAATTGTGCTTGCCACCAATTTGGCAAGCACAAATTGGTGGGTGGTGTCATTTTTTGGGGAGGGTGGTGGGTAAAGTCAATATTTTTTTCCCTCTCTGACAAGAAATGCCTATAACATGTTTGCAGAACATAAAAAATGTCCTGTGTTGAGAATGATGAGCTGAAACAAAAATTCTTAAGATCACTGCTAATGTCAATTGTAAGTGCTGCAGTGTAGCAAACTATTTGATTATGTTACCTAGAGGTGAACCTCTGAACTGATAATCAGTAAAATGTGTACACTTATTTTCTGGTTTCTAATTCGTAGCGCAGCAACAAGGTTAGCCCTCTTAGCACTCTACTTCTGTGTTAGTGCTGAAAATTCTGTAAATAGAATAAACACACATTATTCATATGAAATTTATTTTATTTTCTAATACAGATTTGAAGATAACTGTACAATGGTTACATTACAATCACAAACTGTTTAGGATTTTTGCGTGACAAACCTACACAAAGGAGTGCACAGTTATGGAGTGGGAAGAAAACATTAAGTAATTTTGATCATGTTTTCACAAAGTAAAATATGGAAAGTGGAATCTGCACTTGTGTTCCACTTGAAGGAATATTAGCACCAATTTGTGTCTTCACATCTACATACATTGTTCTTTGCAGAAGAGTTGAAGTCCAGTCAGATTCATTTAAAAACTTTTGCCATTGATTCCCATTTGGGTTTGGACTTAAAAGTGTTTTCATTCAGTTCTTTTGGAACATTTGTTCCATTTTCAGCTTCACTTTCACAGCAACCACACCCTTTGGAAAAACTGTTCCCTCCTTGCCTGTCATGGCGCTGCTCCAAGAACCACTGAAGGAAACAGCATAAAAACCTCAGAGGAAGACACTGAGTGACTTCCTTCTTTATGAAATATAGACAAAAATGGAGTGCTACAAATTTTAGCAGTTGTAGGATTTATCTTTTGTCTTTGTAGACCACAAGTCATTCCTCCCGCAAGACTGTTTGTTTTGGTTGTATTTTACCCAGAATGCCCTGTGCTTTAGCTCACTTCCTGCTCTTGGAGCGATCTCCAGGATGCTTGGCGGTCACATATGCATTTGGACTATGCCAGAGTTCACTTCGACCAAATAGAGACCTTGGTTTTTAGTCCACATCAGAGTTCGATTACATGTTCATACCTCCCCAAACAAAATGGACAACCTAGGGAAACAACAGTTTGACTAAAGCGGAACAGGGCTGGTGTGAATTCATCCTAAGATCTTAATTGTGCTGTCATGTAGACCCATAAGTCACATATTTGGACCACCTAACCAGAGAACCTTGTTCCATTTATGTGTCGTCTAGACGACTTGTGGCAAACTTCAAGACGTAAGATTTTTTATTTGTCATTATGTTTCTAGAACATAATGAAACTGGGAATAGCATGTCTTTCCCACCCTTCTCTCTGTCCCCTTCCTGTCAGATTACTATTGAATAAAGGCCACTAGTGCCAAAAATGTACTTTAAAAAAAATTGATAAGTAGTTGTACTGTCAATAGATCCTTCCACCTAATTTGAATCTACTGCTCCTCCAGCGTCAACATGAGTTTCTTGGGTCCATCTTTGACTGATATGGTCCTTTCTACATTTTAAAACCACAAATTCTGCTTCTTCTACCTCGGTAATTATGCCACTTAAAATTCAAATAAATTAATGTTATGTTTGTGGATAGAATAATGCAAAGATATTTAAAGGGGAAATATTATATAAAATATATCTGGAGTGCTGCTTTGATTCTTTTATGTATGTTTGAGAAATCCTTTAATCACCATGGCAACCATTCAGCTGTGCAAATCGCCTGGGTGAAAAGATTCATTCAGCTCCTGCAGACTAGCCAGCATCAGTTAGCAAACGCCTCTTTAAACTGCGAATCTGCTGAGCTGTGTCTCAGAGCAACGCTGGTAAAACGTTGTTAAAGGTTAATAGAGGAGCCATGTTGTGACGACTTCCTGAAGGCGGAATTTCAGAAAGAGTAGGAGACTTTAAAGAGACGGAGGCCCAATTCAAGACATTTAATTATGAAGTCAATTTTTTAAGCCATATTTGATATATATAACATTTTTATAACAACTGAAGCTAAAATGGCAGTTTGTGCCTGGAAAATACATAACACAGTGTAGTAATGCCTTACTACACTTCAGTAAGTCATTAGATTGTTGATAAGAGCAGCATTACAGGTGCTACCGTTTTACAGTCATAACACTTAGTAAGAACCAGCACCCACAGAGAGCAAGTTCCTGCTAAAAACGGTTGTCCGCAGGGGAGAGGGAGAGACCGCTTGGATCTGTCTCTCCCTTGGGCGAAGAGCGTGAATTACCCATGAGCCAATTTGAATAACATTCACTGGGAGCTACAATGTCATTTGAACAAGGGTTGACATTCTGGTTGAGTGTCTGTGCCTCGCCTCCTCGAATCCCAGGTGGCTGTGCAAGGGCAGAATGAGACGCGCTGGAAAGTAGATTGGGCTAAAATGCGAGGCTGGATTCATTGCATGGATCCCGATAATGATCTGGACAGACCATAAACAGGAACGGGAACAGGAGTCCCAGGTGTCTGTGCAGTGGACTCTGAATGTGCAGCAGGACACCAGGGGAATGGTGAAGGACATCATGCTGGAAGACCGTACATTCATGTAATCCCTTCAGTTGAATCAGTATAACCTTTATGCTGCAGCTTCACCGGTTATTAGAATTTGTTCTGATTCTGTCGTCTCATCTTTAAAGAGTATAAGAACCGTCCTTGCTACAGAAGAGACTTTCATCTAGAGTGCAGTGGAAAAATCATGTTTATTCTTACATGATTATGACTTTAGCCTTGTAATATATGATTTTATTTTTGAACTGAAAAAAAATACAATTCTTTGCATGGCCCTAACACTCTGTCATGTACAATAACTGCAATGATGCAGATTTTTTAAAATTTGTTTTGATTTCTGCCTGACAAGTAGAGTGCATACGTCCTTAACGTATGTCGTGTATTTTTATCTGAAATTTTAAAGATATTGATGATATGACACACTGAAACATGACAAAAAAATTCTGGGGGCCAATATTTTTACCCAGTACTGCTGACTGTTACGCCACAGAGAAAAAACACAAAAGCGGCAAAAAAGTAATCGTGTGTAATGAATATACCCCAGACACATTTTTAGAGGAAATGTTCTGGTGACATCAACCATGACAGCAAGCTGCGGTGTACTGAGACTGAAATACAATATGTGCTAAGATGTCTTACCTGCAAGGCATCCGGTGATTGATAGCAGAACAATTTGTTTCCATGGTAACATCATCTTCAGTTGCCGAGGGCTAATGAGTGCCTCATCCAATTGCTTCTGAATGGAATGCTTTCCGTTGAATAAAAGAATTTAATCTGAAGAGAAAGTAATTACGGGTTGATTAAAATGTGACATTTTGATCCAAATACGACAAGCATGCATAAAAAACATGATTACAGCGCTACTAAGTTACATAATTGCTTCTTATTATTTTTGAGTTTCACCGATTGAGGGGAAATGAGGATCTTGAGAAAGTGTTGAGGAGACGAGTGGAGAAACAGGAGACGCGAACTGATAAAAAAGAAGTGTGAGGATATACAAGCCGGCAGAGCCGTTTTTTTCAGGTGGTGCGGAAGAAGCAGCAGCTGCTAAATAGTTGAATTTTCTTTTGCTGTGGCTGCTTCCCGCGCCGCCTAACAAGCAGATTCTTTCAGCATTAAAGAGCAGCGAGGGGAAAAGGAAATGATTGACCTCAAAAAAAAGAAAAAAAAACTTTTCTCTCCCCCAATTTGACTATTAATAGGAGCTGGCAGACTGTGCACCAGCACTCTACAAAACGCCTCTTCCTACTTTAACAATGTGTTTGGTGTCCTATTAAGCAACATCACTGCTGCTTTTCTTTTCGCGTCAGAAAAATTATTAGACTAACAAGCAGCACAGGACAACCAGAGACGGCAAAACATTAGCAGAGCGCTGGCATTGTCTGTAAAAAAAAAAAAAAGTCATCATTGTTACCCAGTTAAGGATTAAAAGCGAAACGGTTTTAAACATGAAGCTAATTCTGCTCCTCATCCTGTTAGAACATGCTCTTTTAACACTTCAGACCTGATTTTTTTATGTAAAGAACAAAATTATTTTCATTGAACTAATGTTTACTGTCTGTCAGCAATGAAATGAGCAATGAAATAATGGGGGAAATATATA
>CAEFZX010008919.1:0-19676 GCA_903066825.1 Alfaro cultratus
CCCATCACCCCCCATGTGGGAAAAACTTTAAATAAAACACTGACTACCCCGCCCGCAGACCCCAACCAACTTTCACCGGTTTTTTTTTTTTTTTTTTTTTTTTTGCTTTTGTTCTATGCACATTTTGGAAAAAAAAAAAAAAAATCCATCCATCTCTGTGAAAGAGAACCTTACTCTTTCCTGAACAGTATAATTAACATTCCTGTCGCGTTGTACATGCAAATAATTGTACAGATTTACAAGATTTGTTTAGATCCACAATTCTCTTCCTGATATCTTGGCTTATTTCTTTCGATTTGTACAGAATATCTCCAAAAAACAGACAATACATTTTTGTTTTGTCTTGAAATAAACCCATAATTGTGTCTCCAGTTAATTCAAATGTTTTGAATTGCCCAATCAGAGGCTTCATCTGGGGATTTCCAAAGTGCTTAAAGGCAAAATGGCTTTTGAAAATTCTGATTTTGAAAAACGTTTGAAATATCTCTTAAAAAAAAGAAATTAATCTTTTTTTCTCATAATTTTAATAACTAGCAAACACAAATAATTTTCCTAACTGGCCAGAAATAGGAAAGTATTCTTTAGCACTATCTGACATCAATGTTGCAGTTTTATTAAGAATACGACAAGTCATACTGTGATGTTCACATTGGATAGTGTGCAAGTCTTCTGCATACCTCATTTAAAGTGGAAGCTTTAATCAATTCATGAATCAGTATTTATTTTCCCTAATTTTTTTTTACTCTGGACGTCTTTCCATCTGTACAGTAACCAATAAAACTGAGGAGATCAGCCATGCAGATTTATGTTCCCCACTGCAGCTGGGTTTGGCTCTCCTGCATGCATTTACAGACTCCCCCCCTCACTCCTCCTTCTACCCGTTCGTCTCCCCCTACCCGTCCCTATAAGACACACACATTCTCTCTGCCTCTCTCCTTTTGATTGGCTTCAATGCACTTCATCCCTGCTTGAAAATTTAGCTGTTTTGATTGGATGGAAGAGGTGTTTATATAACCCCTTATTGGTGATACAATGATCTATAGTAAAGAATTGCAGTAGTCCAGCTTTAAGCCATAAATGCATGGAGTAGTTTGCCTGCGTAGCTCTCTAGAACAGTATATTTCTGACATTAGCAATACTGTTGATCTAAAGGCAGAAATCCTGGAAACTAGGGATGGACATTTATGTTGCTTCCACTGTTCCAATGAATATCAATATATTCAAAAATATTGTTAAATGCAGATTAATCATAAGAGTTAGTATTTATATAATTGGGGTCCTAAGGAAACCTATTGCAAAATAGGCATAATTTTAAGAGCAGTATTTATGATTGTGGGGCTTTGACTGCAGTGATGAAATTACAGTCATATAGATGCCAAAAAAGGCAGAAGTTATACATTATTCTAATATAACAATAAATGTCACAAATATTGTAATTTTAACTTCATGCAAACACTTTTTGTAGTTTTCTTCATTCGAAAGGATAATGTCATTTCAAAGTCTAGGTTCTGGATGATCTAAATACCATACTGGGGTTCTATTTGTCAAAAACAAAACAAAGAAATACAATTTGCTATACAAACACATTTTCCAACAACAAAACTTTGTTATAATGCCTTTCAATTCAACAAAATCAAGTATTTTCAGAAGTTGGAGTCCATAGTCGCTCATTCAGATTCAGACCTAACTCAAAAGGCATGGGGACGTCACGTCTTCCCAAAAGGTTCTTGTGTCAAGGAGAGCTCACCATTACACATTTCACAGCAAAGTGAAGTTAGAAAATAAAACAATTAAAAAGGTCTGACCAAAAAAAGTGAGGTCAAAAACATTTAACATCCATTTCAAATATAAATTACTAAAACAAATGTTTGGTTTACATTTAGTTATAGCTTCTGTCTTTTTTTTTCTTGAATGAGATGCTTTGTTAAATATTACCAAACACACTGAACTCAAAACTGATTGTATGTATGGTGTTTTAAAAGTCCAACAGCTTTTCAAACACTATCATGCAGGCAGAGGATAGATGGATTGAGGACACAGGAAGTTGCATGACTTGCAGAAAGAATGCAGCACCATGTCCCTTTAAAGCTATAAAATATTGCACATTTTTTAGCACACTCAAGTAACCGTTAGATTGTTTTATATATATATATATATATATATATATATATATATATATATATATATATAAAAGCTACATATCAAAAATGGCTTAAAATAAATTTTACTTCATAACTTAACACCTTGAAATTAGTCCTGTGTCTTTAAAAAAAACTCCAGCTCTAACAGTCCACCTTCAGGAAGATATCAAATTGCTCCTCTTTTAACCCTTTAACAAAGTCTTTACCAACATTGCACTGAGATGTAGCTCATATAGTAAGCTCAGCAGAAGTGTAGTTCCTCCAGATGTTTCCTAATTGCTGATGGCTCGTCTGCAGCAATTAGTTTCTAATTCAAAAGAAACTGAGTTTGAGGAGGAGCTGCATTGTCGAAGGCAAAACTGGGCTCCACCAAGTGTTTACACCACTGAATGGTTGCCACAGAAGTTTAGAGATTGATCAAGCATGCATGAAAGAATCAAGGCAACACTCCAGGTATGTTTTTGATGAGGGTAGTAACATAACATGAAGCAAAGCTCAAAAAAGTCAATTTAACATTATACTGCCCCTTTAAACCTGCCACCATTATTCTAAAAGTTGTTAAATTGGACTTATTTGAATAGTTACACAAAAAAGTGAAACCATTCATATTTATTTAAGTTTTCAACATAATATATTAAAGCTTGAATACTTTGTCTGATTAGAGTTGGATCTGAACTCTGAGGATTAAGGGAAAATAGGATAAGGAAAACCTTTACTCTCCCCAAGTGGAATTTACTTTACATCCAGCAAAGCATAAAGGCAGATAAAAGTACAAACACAATGGGGAAAAAAATAAAAAATAATAATCACTTTTAGCCACAACATCCATGAGTCAAACTGATACTATAAGGAGTAAATGAATATGAATTTTATGGCCATATAGGCAGCAACCAGTAATTATGATAAAGCATATGGTTTGGATCAGCAAGACGTTTGCCTTCCTTGTGACTTTTCCTCATGTGTAAACATAAATGTTTTAATAATATGTTAAAGTCATATTCCTATCCCTGATTGAACAGGATGGTCATGGGGAATCATATGGTTAAACAATCACACAGCAGAACATTAGTAAACATAAAGTACTCCGCTGTGCTTCAAAAACACAAGCTAGTCTGTCTCTGCTAATAACCCTGTTGGTAATTCAGAAATGTATTAGTAGTGGCTGAATAGGTCATTTTAGATTGTACCTCCCTGAGAAACATGCAACTTCACCTCATGGATGACTTTGTCATTCACATTGTACAAATTGATCTGGGTCATCTGCTTTCAGAGGATGTAGTTTCAGCTTTGGAACTGAAGTGGTAAGTAATGTCCATAAAACATGCGTCAGACCTTTCCCCACCAAATAATGTCTTTCTGAGCTCTGTGTCACAAGTGTTATGCTGAATGTCCAAGTTCATTTAGTGTTTCAAATACTAGCAGTTGTTGTGGTCCATCCTCAATGTGTTATCACCATCAGATACTGATGGATAACTTATTTTTCAGATTGGATGGACGCTGGAGGATCATAAATCTCATTGTTACATTGTTTCACTGTGACAACCTCTAACCCTGTCTCCATTTTACCCTTTTATTTCATGGTGACTACAGCAGAGTACCTACCTCCTGAAATAGATCACAAGGGCAACAGTGGCAGGTTGACTTCAACTATCTGTTTGGTGTTGACAACTGCCACCTGATGGCAAAGTGTAAATCAGTATTTCTTAACCCAGGTCCTGATTCAAATGATTGCATTGCTTCCTCAGCAGTCCATCAAGTGTTACAAGAGCTTGTTAATCACATTTTCATTAAAGTCAAGTATGTGGCAGCATCGGAATACCTAAAACATGCAAAACGGTTTGTGTTTAGGAGTAGGGTTATGAAACACTGGTACAAAGGACATCTCACGGATTAAAAGTCTAACCCGTGTCAGATCATTCACTCAATCCGTGATTTACACATGGTGTTCATGGCATATGTCCAGCTGAAAGATGCCGGCACAGAATGCCTCTGATCCACCTCAGGAGGTTGTTACAGAGCTGTGTCTGTCATAGTTCCTTGTGAGGATCTTTATTAGATCCTCTCAAGTGACATGTCGCACGTTATTACTTATAGGCTGCAAGCCTGAACTTTTTTTGTGTGTGATGTCTGGCAAATATCTTCTGGTTGGTCAGGGATTATAACTAGCTGGGGCTTGTACACTAACAAATGATGCAATTGGAGGGATTTGTGAGGATTTATCTGTATTGGAATTCTTTGGAAGTATAAAATGTTCTGATCAGAGAAAAAAAAAAAAAAAAAAAACTTGGTCTCTGTTCTTGTCCTCTCAAGTTAAACGACAAACTTCTCTATTCTTGTGGAGTGTTACTTTGGTGTTCAGATCCAAAGTTTTAGCATATTAATGAAGTCTTTACTAAGATCTAAAATTCTGATAGCTGATTCACTGTGCTTCCACCAGCTCATCAAATCTGCAACAAGTTCCTGTAGAGGTAATCAAGGTCTGTCTCCGTATTTCCAGAATAATTATCTCGCATATCTAGAAAACCAGTATGAGCCTCTCTTAAAGCTATCCTCAAGTAAGTCCTCTAGCTTCTAGCCACTGTAGAACCACATCTGGAATACTTAAGGAGTATTTTTTCTGATTCTACCCCAAATCATGCACTCTGGTAT
Organism: Alfaro cultratus; assembly: GCA_903066825.1. Taxonomy (NCBI): domain Eukaryota; kingdom Metazoa; phylum Chordata; class Actinopteri; order Cyprinodontiformes; family Poeciliidae; genus Alfaro; species Alfaro cultratus. Next base: position 4,791 of record CAEFZX010008919.1, read on the forward strand.
CAATCGGGAAGTGCAAATCTCACCTTGCTGTCTTCAGAGTCAGCGTGGATAGCAAATAACTTTAACATCACTCACTATAACCTGAAGGCGTAACCACTTATCTCATTTACCGTATATAATCAACAGTTCTTTGCCTAATGTTGGTAACTTCTACCTAAAAAAAAACTTGGCTTACTGACATACCATCTTGTGGAAGAAGGTATTTATGATCTTTTTCTTGATACTGTAGCATCAAGGACAAGTAATTGAGATAACCTGTCTCAACCACCAATTATACTTTGAACAACTATTCAAATTATTGTTACAATAATAATTTGTCAAGCTTGATTTTTATAGTGTTTTTCATTGTTGTGGACTTCATTGGTTTAATTATTCCTTTAAAGTGACTGCTTATTTTACCATTTTTATTCAAACTGCTGTTAGTAAAAAGAGGAATAATGAGTCCAGCTGGGAAAACATAATTTTCATTAAGCATTTCATGTAAAACAGAAAAGGAAAAGGGACGCTCAGGACCTTATGTGAAAGTATTCCCTAATGACAGCAATTCGAAACTCTGCAGATAACATATCTCTTGAAGTGCCTTTAAATTCTACCTTTCCACATGTAAATCATTCACTTATGGTTTATATAAAGTGGAACTGCAATGCTTTGGTCTGAATTCCTTGTTATTGTAACTCCACAGACCTCTCATTTATCCCTGTCCTGAGGCCCGTGCTAGAGCAACTCGTTTTGCTGCGGTCTCTTTAAATGTGAATGAAACATTTCACGCCCCTCCCCCTCCAAGTCGCAGAGCATTCCACTCCACCCCATTCGGCCATTTTTGTAGTTTGGCAGCAGCAATGCAATTATCCATTGACAGAGAAACTTTTAAATCCCAAGTTTATTAAAGTTGTCAACAACATTAGACTTGTCCATCCAACCTTACATGTTGGAGCCAGAGTCTGATCCAGAGCAGGAGAATGTAGACAACAAACCTGCAGGACCACGTATTCAATGCACCACAATGGTGTTATTACTGTATTTACATCCTCTCCACCCAGACCAACTACCCACAATATGGAGCACAGTGCCCATGCATGTCAGACACCTATTAAAATATGAATGATATCACAATAGCAATGAAGTAAATAAAGCCTCAACATAATTAAGGCGTTAGCTAACTGGAGCATCAAGAATGTCACTGAGTGCATTTGGATCATGTGTTCTCCAAGACAAAAATGGCAAAAATACCAAAATATTGAAAACACGCATTACAGTTACTGTATGTCTTCAGTGAGGCATCTAAAAGCCACCAAATAGCACTAAAAGAAACAGAAGGCACAATGAAATCCAGACCAAGCCAAAGGTCAGGAGGTCATTAAATGTTAAGGTAACAGAGAAAAACAGACTGAAAAATATCACCTAAAATGAATATAGAGATATCTCTGCAGCACCAGAATAAATTTAAATTCTTTGCACTCCTAGACACACAACGACAAAAAAAATTTAAGGGCTAAAAAACAGTTTTGCATGTTATATTCCCTTCCACACAACATTAACCCTCTTGACAAAGAGATAAAAAAACAACAACTCTGGCATCAGCACAATTGATGCCAGAGTTGTTTTTACCATTTTTGTAAAATAAATTCTGCTTATTTTACCATTTATGTTGAAATAGAGCTGAACTTAACAGCGTTCCGATTAAGCTATTGCTCGTGGAGCAGTACTAATGTCCTTCAAATTTTTGGTCTCGTTTTCTACTAATGTTTGCTCATAGTCTGGAAGCTGCATGAAGATTTTTCTGCACAGATTCACTATGATATGGCATTACTGTAATTTTCACTGCCCTTTTTGTACTCCATTCTTGTCTATTTCATTGTCATTGCTCTATTTTACATATTACAGCTTTGAAAGGTCTTTGCTGTTCAGAGCTGATGCCTTCTCTTCAATGTTTGTTTTAAAATCTTAATTTTTGTATGTATTTTGGAAGCAATCCCATTTGCTTTCTTCTTCGTAATAACAGATGCAAGGGTTACATCCAAGTACCTCACACAAGCTGCACACAAAATTCTGACAGAAAAATACATGAACAGTCAATAAAGCAAGTTGCTACACATGCTGTTCTACTGGAATGTGTATAATGAAGAAAAAGAGACAAAAACAAACAGACAAAAAACAAATAAAACAAAAAACTAAAATTAAACAAAGGAATATAAACCTTAATCTTTACTAATGCTGCTTGTCCACTGCTGTTTTTCAGCCTTCACATTCATTACTGTGATTGATGCCTGTGAAAGGAACAGACTGAGCCTCATTCTCTGATTGCCTGTTTACAGGACTCTGACACTTTTATAGATCTCCTAATACCATTACAAAGTATTACTTCAATAGTGTGCCTTGTGCCTTTCTTACAGAATGAGGAACAAAAGGCTTCCATTGTTTGTGGCAGTAGTTAAAAGGAGTGAAAATTAGGACTTGTTCAACTCATCTTTGCCTATCATACATATTAATTTAAGATTTTTGCATAAGCTATAAACGTTTGAATTAAAACATAAAAATAAACACAGATTTTTATTTCAGATGTTTAAAGTTAGTCAGTGTTTTAACTGACAGTTTTAAAATAATCATAAAAATGTTATTTAAAAGGTTGGAAAGGTTATTTAAAAAATAAAAGGTTATTTAATAGGTTTTCCTATTTACATAGGAAAATTAATTAATCTTTTTGTTTATGTTACCTTAAAGATGATTAAAAGATATAGAACTAATTTTATAGAATGTTTGTTGATATAATTTCAACACACAATAAAGAGAGAAATTGAGGTGTTCTCTTGCGTAAGAAGTCAAGACTTTTAAGGAAACTCTTTTAAAAGTTACTGTAATATTCTAAAATATTCTGAATTATTATATCTGAATATTCTGGACTTCTTTATGTCCGTAATTCTCATACTTCTATTGAGCGCCGACAAAAACAACAGTTACATATTTTCCCAAGATTCTGGGTCATGAATTGCATAATCTCAACTGGTAAACCACTGAACTGAGAAATCATGAATTGAAGAACATTTCCTTTATACATTCCAGTCAATGCTCAATCGAGCATAAATGTGGTAATGCCAAACTTCCCTCTTGACACAGTCCAGTTTAAACATTTTTTGCAAATGGCAGAACCAGAGATTTGGCATGATTTTCCAGAGTAAAACTTGGGTCAAAGATTATCCAAAGGTTTCTAATTGAAGATGTAGCTGAATAACCAAGAGGTCCAAGGATCTGCTTGTTATTTTTTTCTGGTACAAAAATGGCTACTTCAGTCCATTATTCATTCAGACATTCATCTTTTAATTGAGTAAAAACAGCTCAGTCAAATGTTATTTTGGAAGAAAATAACTATAGAACTGGATATAATCAGAATAAAAAAAATAACATTTTTGAAAGATGACAGAAGCTGAAGAAGAGGGAGCAGGTAGAGCAGAAACAACAACGGCTCCAAAACAGAGTCCTGTGGAACGCCAAAATGAACAGGACATTCTGGCGATGCCGGACAGGTCACAGGGCAAAACGCAGACAGACATGCACAGGCCTATAGGACAATTTAGAGAGACCAGTTAACAGAAACCTTCAGCAGTTTCTGGACTGTGGGAGGATCCATATGACTCTGGGATACAAATCAAGAACCTTCTTGCTGAGAACAAATTACAACTTAGAAATCAAAATACAGTAAGGGTCAGATATTGGTAAGAAAAAAAAAATGGCAAGATTTAGGAAAACTTAAATGGAAGGGAACTGAACTACCATACCGCTTTTCCAGTCGTTTCAACCACTCAAAGCGCTTTATGCGGTGCGTGTGCGCGCGCACCTGCGTTGTGTGTGTAGTTCACCGGTCGGCACAAAACTCCGACAGAACATTTACCAAAGCTGCGCAGTTTCTTATTTCATCATTGCCTCCCTGTTCCTGTGAGAGAGGTGCTGCTTAAAGGGCCTCAAGGTAATTCTGCTGCAAAGGTTGATGCATGCGCTCTTGGTGCTGCTTATGATTAAACTCTTAATTACGCTCGTCCATACTGTGCAGCTCTCTGATACCAGAAGGCTTTTGCGCAGGCCCACATCCGTGGCTGAAATGATGTGCAGTTTGCAGTGACTTAAATCACGGGCCAATCAAGTAACACAGTCAGCTGTCAATAAAATCCTTGGCACGCAATGCACAGGTTGGCACGGCTTGTACTACCGCTGAAGTGGATATGAAAAATGCAACATATCCACGGGGGAGATACGCATTTCTCCGTACACGGGGGGAAAGTCCTCCAGCGGCTTGCAGGATATGCTAATAAAAATTAATTTGACCGGGCCGGAATGGGGCAAAACCGGCGAAAGCTGCTCTAGTGGAGAAGCACCGTATGTGTGACACAGTGCAGCAAAGCCTTACCACATATTTGATTAAGCAATGCGTACATTCAGTGATTTTGATGACAAAATTATAATATTTTGGCATATTTATTTATTTATTTATTGTAATTTGGCACTTCCGACACTCCCCATATTTTGTGGGGGGTTGTTTTTGACTTGTTTTCCATTCAAGTGATTTTGGGTTGCCATTCCTTTTTTTTTTTTTGCTTTGTCACTCACATGGGGATTGTTTTTGTATTGAAACTCTGAATTCTTTCATGCATTCTTTAAGTTGTTTGTTGGGTTAGATTCTTATTTTAGAGGTAAACTTTAGGTTTGCTGTCTTCTGTGTAAAAGCTGCTGTATGTAGTGTTTTATAAAAATTATTTAATTTATATTATTTTACATATTATTTCTGTTTTGTCGTGACAAAACAGACATAATAATCTGAGACGGATAATCTGGCTCCTATTCTAGCTTGTCACCAAAGGAAAAGCTTTAGGTGCTTAACCTCCCACGGTCCCACCAAGAAAGGTTTCCACCAATGGTGGCACCAACTAACTTTAAACTAGTTCACAAAGAAGCTATTTAATGAACAAAAAGAGCAAGAAGAGAGGAGGAGGAAAGCAAAGGCAAATGGCTATGGCACCAGAGCATGTGATGAAGTATCTAATTTACAGAACTTTTTCCAAATTTTGAGGCACCCTCCACTTTTATCAGAGCTTCATCCGAGATATCCGTGTCACCTCATCTCCCGCAACACAGCAGGTGACAGTGAACTGTCCATGGTGCTGGAACTCTCGCTTACCCCAGTAATGCTGTTCACTGTACAAGCAGGTGTAACCTCATCACACTCTGACAGCAGAAAATTCATTTTACTAGCATACTGTAATATGCTTAAAAGTTCACGTTCACACATTTTTCCCCCCCTCCACCCTGGCATTGAAATTAAATCATTTTGACCAGAAAATCTGAAAGGGAGAAGTCATGATTGGGCACAGATAATACATTTGATCACCAGCCTGAAAACGAGCCCACACCAATCAGCATTTTTAACTAGCTTCATAGAACATACTGGTATGGATTAACTAGTAATCAGTTAGCTAACATTGTCTTCATGCTACAGTATTATTCAACTTACCAGGTTTGTTTTGGGGGGAAAGAATTCTTTATTTTTTATTTTCCCCTTTGCTGGCTCTGGCTGGTTAGCTGCACTGTGCACCTCCTCTCAGCATGATCTCTCCCATCGGTGATTCACAGGTGTAACACCGGATATACTTTTAATTTACCAATCCCCTCATGGTGCGTTTAAACACGACTCCATAAAACACCTTACCGCATTTTAACTGTCAAGGACAAATGATTCTGTGTATTTCTTCTGTCACTTTTATCTGCACACATGTACACTGCTACACACTTAACCATATGGTGACTGACGACAGTCACACATAAACACAAACTGATTGAAGCAGGCCAACATCCCTGGTCCTCCAGGCACACTGCCCTGTATGTTTTAGAGGTTCCCCTGCTTTAATGTGCCTGATTCAACTGATTGCAGTTCAACAAACGCCTGTTAATCAGTCATCAATTGAAATCGGCTGGACTGAAGCAAGGGAATACCTAAAACATGCAGGCCAGTGAGCCTTGAGGACCAGGGTTAGGAAACACTGCCTTAGAGAGGTTGCAGAATGAGGAGAAGATAAAAGCAGATCTCGTGCTACAACCTTTTCTTCATTTGGTTGCATCCCTAAGGTGTGCTAAGTGGAGACCAGCGCTGTGAATGTCACACTATATCTGCTCCATTTCTATGACTTGTAACATTTGATCATTTTCGGCATTAAAGCAGAGAAAATTATTTTTCTTGGATGCTGAAGACAGGTTTTGTTTTTATTGGCCTGCCCAGCTTCTTTGAGTGCCATTTTTAATTATGGGGGGAGCGGGTGCTAAAATCACAGCAGCGCAGCGAGCACATCACATTGGAGGTGTAGGGTGAGAAACCATCTCTCTCTCTCTCTCTCTCTCTCTCAGGGACTCCGTTCTGCTCTCGGAAGAACTTTTTAATTAGCATGACAGTCTTGTGAGCAGTCACCTGAGCTGAGTCCTTCACACAGGTCAAAAGAGAGTGGTAAGGAGGAGAGTGTGTCAATATAAACCCATAAATATAACTGACTAATCGAAGCAGCATCTGGCTGCAGTTTAAAAAGTATAACATAACATAATATAATGATAAAATATCATTATGGGTCTGTACGATGGATTTCTTAGTGCTTTGTTGATTTGTTTTTGTGTTAAATAAAATCTAAAGTTTGATTAAAATATACAGATTTAAGAATGCCTGTTTTTGTAATGGAGCAAATGCATAAAATTAGGCAAGTATAAGGCTTCTCACGTGGAACACTGAATGCAAAATTATTTATCATAGAAAACATTAATATTTGCCAAGTTAAGCTCAAATATGATGTCTTACACTATCTTAAATAGTGGCCTACTCTTACCTAAACTCAAAATGTGAAGACGGAAGCATTTGGAAAATCTTCAATGCTTTAAACAGCTCTATGATTGAGCATTCTCTGTTCATATTAGCTATTTATTTCTAATTACCGGTACCAATTATTAGTGAAACTAGGACTGTCAGTCTGTTCATGTACAGTAGATGGTGGCTCATAGGTTGTCTGTAATCCTTGTTGGGTCATCTGTGGTTAAGAACCCAAACGGGTAAGTCAAGTCATCACCCATCAACACAAAACCTGGAGACACTCCCACTTCTTTCCCCTCACTGGTCCACCAGATCTGAATCAAATGACTTAATTACCTTTTCAGAATGCAGTCAAACTATCCAGAGTCCTACTAATGACCTCATTACTTGACTCAGGTAGGTTGAAGCAGAAATGGATCTGAAAGTTGCAGGACATAAACCCTTGAGAGCTGGAGTTGAATACCCCCGCTCTAAATGTTGTCCTGAAGGTTGGATTCTGTGAAGATACACTGGAAGAATGGACCGAGACCATAGGACAGCAGAACTTTGAATGATGATGTGGAGATTGTAAGCATCAGCAACCCTTCGCTAGAAGATGATTCAAGGATCACGGGAGTAAGCCTGTTCATGTTTGATCCAACGAAGAGGCTCTGGAGGACAATCCAGAAGTCACTGTATCCATAGGCGTAAATCTCGGGGGGTCCGGACGCCCCCAATCTCGGAAAAGTCTAGAATTGTCCCCCCCAAAATAAATCATGAAGGAAACCCTTGTATTTAAACAATATCAATATATATTATATATATATAATATACGGGGTGACTGTGGCTGTGTGGTAGAGTAGTCGTCTTGCAATCGGAAGGTTGTAGGTTCGATCCCAGCTTCCTCCTGCCACATGTCGATGTGCCTCTGGGCAAGGCACTTAACCCCAAAATTGCCTACCGATCTGCGTATCGGTGTATAAATGTGTGTGTGTTTGTGAGTGCGAATGGGTGAATGTGACTCTAGTGTAAAGCGCTTTGGGTGGTCAAAATAACTGGAAAAGCGCTATATAAGTTCAGTCCATTTACCATTTCCATTTAAAAAGGGAATAGAAACAAAGGACGAAGTAAATCTGCCATTTATCTAAGAAAAATAAGAATTCATTTTTAGGTCCCCCCACTATTGTTAGAACAATGGTTCAGTTCAAAGTGTAGGAGGAGCAACAGCAGCTGAGCACAGGCTCCTTTAGAGCTGCTGAATGAGAAGCTACCTGTTACTGTGGCTCTGCAGCACAAACAAAAAAACCTCCAGTAAGTAAATACTTAAAGCAAAAGACATGTAACACGTTTTATTTATTTTCACTGCTCAATAAGAAGAAACACATTGACAATGAAAAATCAGTCCACAGTTTATTTCATTACTTTGACTGAATCATGATAAACTGCCACCTTTTGCCTTGTAAATCAAAACTAGCAATACTGGCTACATTGCTTTCATAGACGGCTCCTTTTTCTGTCGAAGGTAGCCAGTATTTCAATTATATTTAGCTCTCTAACTCTTACTTTAATAAGAAGAGCTAGAAACGGGATGGAGCGGCTGAGCGTTAGCACTAGCCGACAGCAGAGGGGCTACTGCAGCTGACAGTTAAACAAAAATAAAGTAACCTTTATTTCTTACCATCTTCATCTTGGAGCCTTTAAAACCACAAAATAAAATCTGAATATTTTTCTAGAAAACTCTGGTGCTGACCTTTAAGTTTAAGTTATGATACTTCTCAGATATTGAATTTCTCATATTTATAGGTTCTCAGCCATCCAGGACAAGAAATCCCCTTTCCCCAAAACAAAAAATAAAAAAAATGTTTAAAGCAACTTAAGTTATCATTTAAATAACACATGATTTGTATTGAGAACCATTGTAATAAATAAATATTTGAGGAATTTAATTAAGTGGAGTTACTTATTAAAACTTTTTATTTAGAGCCTTAAGTTTTTGTAAAGGTGTAGCAGAGATTAGATCTGTGACGATGAACCAAACTCATATCTAAGCAACATTTGAATCTTAGTTTGACTTCTATGGGTCTCAACAGGTTGTTTACTGAGAAAAACACTTTCATTATTCATTGCTACTTACTAGTGCAGCTTGAACACACACACACACAGAAAATAATTAAACCACATTTTACTGTAACTTTGCTGACCCTCCCCAAAATTGCTCTTAAAACATTTCCATGTTTATGGTGCCCCCAATAATGAGATGGGATTTACGCCCTTGACTGTATCCAAAGAGGAGGTTTTTTTTTTACAAGTTATGTGATTTAATGGATCCAGGAACATATCTGGGGGTGAGGGGGGTAATGCAAGAGGCACAGGGTTTGAATGAGGGAGCTCTGGAAGGTGATCTAGAGGTAGGTCTGGTTGGAAAACCAGGCTAAAGTTAACAAAGAGATTATCCTGAACCATCTCAAAGATGGGAACACTCCCAGGCTGCGGAAGATCGTCCTCAAACTTCAAAAACTTTTAAACCGACACTGGGAGAGTCTGGTTACCTTGATCCTGTTTTAGAATCCCAGTTTAGAAAGCTGTAGACTAAGACCAGATCGCATGCAAGCACAGAGACAACATGCAAGCTGACAGAATGTTCCCAAAATGCACAACCTTGACAGTGCAAAAAACTAAGCCACTGTTTTAAACTTCGCAGGTTATAGGATTTATGATCTAGCATGATGTGTATTGTGACCAATCTGGCAAACTTATGAGTGGAGAGGTGTGCAGATAAACTTTCAGCTATGATGTGCTTAAAGTGGGTGAAATAAGCAAGCAGAGGCTAGCCACACCAGGAGGAAAGCCCAGCCAAAGGGAAAATAAGAAAGAAACAACGAAAAGAAGCAGAGAAGATGCTGTAGGAATGAGAGGGAGTTGGAAAGCACTGAAGATAAATGGTCAACAGAGCAGCAATTATACAGAGCAGATCATTCAGCTACAGTTAACAAGAAAAGTTTTATTCCTTGTGTTTGCTTGACACTCAGACTCCTTTTCTTTTTTTAAACTGTGGTTCCTAGATCTGAATCTGAATCAAATTTATTTGCCACATTTTTGGGTAGAAATAATGGATTTAACTTCACATATCTTCACTTGTACTGGAATGAAAGTACAGCCACAAAATTGCAAACTACAAAAGAAAAAAAACAAAAAACAAACAAAAACACTACTGTGCTGGTGCAAATATGCATGTTGTTTCCAGCTGACTACCCTTGAAACAACAAGCATATTTGCACGAGCACAGTAGTGTTTTTGTCACTGCTGTTCTCCATTCTGTTCAGTGGAAATATGATGGGGATAGGAAATGTCTTTCCGGTGGCTAGTTTTTGCCACTAGTGCTCTATAATGCCGATTTAGGGGGAAAAAGTCTAAATAATCTGTGACCAGGACATGTTGGGTTGACATATATATTATCAGCCCTTTTGTTGTCCTGATAATCCTCTCTGCAGACCTAATCATTCATTGCATTTTTTAACTGTCTTGTTTTATGGATGAGTCAAAAAAACACAAAGATAGAAAAACACAGGACAGACTGCATGATGACTGTAGATTTTCCATGACCAACAAAATCCTGGCTATACTACACATGCTGTTTAGACTTGTATCAAGTAACACAAGATGCTACAATATTGAGCCTACACGGATAGATAGAAAATGGCTGACTTCAAAATTTCTGGTAACATCCTCATTTTGTCCATAACTGAACTAATGTTATTAAACATTTTAACTTATCTGTGTATCACTTTGCATACTTGTTATTGATCTCAGTGAAGGAAAGAATATTACGACAATAATAATAATAAATAATAATAATAAAACAAAATTGATAATTCATAGTTCTAAAGTGTTTTGAGACAACTGTGTATAATTACACCCAAACACACCAAAAACAGGGCAAGGTTGCCCTGTAATGCAGGAAGAAATGCAAAACGTAATTTGAAATTGAAGTATTGAGCTTCTAAGCTAAACGAACATGTGGCCAAACCATGTTTGAACAAAAAAGGCCCTCAATGGAAGTGGATAATTGAAGGGGTGTTACTTTCTTCCTACATGCTTACTGTGTAAAAAGACCTTAAGGATATAGACCAATGCAAGGATTAAATCTTCTGGGAGGAATAGTCGTTTGCTTACCCCTGGCAATTAATTGCTAACAAATGGGGACCAACCTGAAATAAAAGAATACTACTTCTTTGTGTCATGTGGCTGTTCTTAAGGTATTTCTTTTTCTGCTTTTAAGTTTCCTGTGGTACCTGTGTGTATATATCCTGTCCTAAAGTTACTTTTTGCACATGGAATTACTGCTGAGAAATGTCATTTATGCTAATTATGTTTAATCCTTATTGCTATGAAAGGAAGACAAAGACATAGCAGAGTCTGGAAGCTTCATTCTCCATGTATCATGCACACAAAATTTGCTAGTGACAAAAACCAGTCTAGCAGCAGTCACCATGACAACACTTCATTTGACCACCTCACTGTAAGAGTGTTCCAGTTTACAACATCAATAACTTGACAGCAGGAGGCTTTACTGCTCTGACGACACAGCAAAAAAAAAAGGTGGACCAGAAAAGATGTTTGGCAAATATCAGCTCGGCTTTCCTCCATAATTTCTGACACTCACATGTTTGTTTAAACAGGGTCTATTTTAAATATAAAATCATTTTGGTTTATAACTGGCAACCAGAAACAATGCATTAACTTCTACTTGTAATTAAATAAAACCCATTTTTGCAACAGGGCTTTTTAAATTGTTTTTATTTATTTATTTTTTTAGAAACTAAAATAACATTTATTCAAGTTTTTCTGGGTACATACATGCTACTTGGAATTATTTTAAGTGTCATTATTTATTTTACAAGGATTTGGGAGGGCTTTGAGAGTATATTTTAACTAGTTTTTAATGGCTGGATCATGTTAAAACTTCTGTAGAACTTGGTAACAGACTGAAATGATCTAGTTTTTTTGGCAAACCTTTCCAACTTGCAGAACACCAGCCCCAAGAAGCAGAATCGCTCAATTCTGGACAAAATCTGAGGTCAGTAACATAGAATTTTCATTATCCTCATACTTTTGCTTAACTAATATTGATACATTTAAAAATCCATTACTTTTCAATTACTCAATTACTTTTCATGCTTCCTAAATGTTTTGATGTTGGTTGTAAGTTGCATGTTTTTAGTGCATGTCTTAGATCACCTAAAAGTTGAATTTAAATGGTGAAAAAAAATTCAAGTTAGCCAAGTGGGATGTTTGAAAACTTTGCATGCCTACAAAATAATATAATATAATAAAATAATCACAAGCAATCGTAATATTTGAAATTGATCCTATTCCAGTTCTGCTTGGGTTCTTGCCTTCTGTTAGATGAGGGTTTGATGAGTTTTACCACCAAAATTGTTACTGCAGACTAAGTGTATGGCAAGGGACTTTAAATCCAGGTCTTGAGAAGTCAAATAATCAAGTCTTACCAGAACTCTGTACCACTGGGTGGTAAATTGAGGAGGTAATTCTACCATTTGATTCAGATATGTTGGACCATGGACATATCTAAAAGTTGCAGAGTACTGACCCTACGTTTCCATTATTCTTATAGATGGGGATCTCAAAACTCTCGTGTGAAATGGTGTTTAGTCACTGGATTTAATAATTGTAGAACAACCTCTTACTGCAGTTCCAGTTGCAACTGCCGTAGTATGTTCTTCACAGGGTTTGCATATCCAGAGACCAAAATTGAAAACTTAAAATTGTACTCATTCTTTAAGCCAAGTCAAACTAGGCACAGAGCTACCAGTTTTCAAGTCTTGCCCAAAATTCTCAAGTAGGCTATATGTTGATCTGTATCATAGCACATGCATATGAATCTATGTGATTCTAAATAATAATTGTTTCATTTTTTTCTTTAGTTCTGGCTGTACATTTAGTCTTTGTTGTTATGCTGGAAAGTGACCCACCATACCAATCTCAAGAATTTTGCACAGGACAGGATTTCTGTCAGAGTTGCCCTGTATTTGGGTCACATCTTAGTATCCACTCTGAGATTCCCAGTGCTGCTGAAGAAAAGCTTCCCCCACAGCATGATGCTGTCACCACTACAGTGACCATGGTGCGTTCAGGATACTTTCTGCTACTCAGCATTTTGCATGTAGGCCCATAGCTTCAGTTTTGATCTCCTGGGATTAGAGCACCTTTTTCTTTATGTCTTTGCTGTACCCCTTGCATGTTTTGTGACAAACTGCAGAAATAAATTATTTTTCTTTTAACAGGTTAACAGTCTAGGTAGACTTCCAAAAAGGCTGGATTTTCAGAACAAAAATGATTAACAGCTCTCCCATCAACAGATTCTCCCTGCTGAGACATGATTCTCTGAAGCTCCTCCAAAGTTTCTGTGGAACATTTTTCTGCTTCTTTGAACAATGTGCTTGATGCTCTGATTAATTTTTGATATTGTGGTTATTGTGTGACAAACTGTGAAAAAGTTAAGCTTATTTTTTTTTGCAAGGGACAGTTTGAACAGACTTGGAAATCCAATCTGATTACGAAATATATGACCAAGCATTATGAGATCATTGTGAAATATTGCTGTCCTGTAAGTGCATATGAACTCACACATATATTTTTTTTGGCAGCTTTATTTTGTGAATTGACTTTCAGCTTAAAGTCAATTCTATTTTATGCTTTTATTCAATGGGACAGTTGAAAAATGCATCAATCTGCCTGCTTTTACAATCATTTCTCTACTGCATATTTAAATGGTTGGACAAACAACAATGAAATTTCTAATTTTGAATTAGGCATTTCATTCAAAACTTAATTATAACTCCTGTGTAAGTTATAATTCCTCTTAGTAACTGTTTCCATCTGTACAAAATGCCATTTGTCAGTGAGGACTTGCAACTGTACTTACAATCCTTTTACTAGACTCACTCACACTGCAAACATCTGCACCTTCCTGGTTCCTAATGAATGAAAAAAAAAATGGTGATGCTCATTCAGAAACCTTTGGGTCACATCCTGCTTCGGCTTAAAACTGACTGGAAGTTCTGTTTGCTGCCCCTGAAAGGCTGAAACCTACTGTAAGTGCAAGTGATTTAATTGCATTTTGTGTGAAAAGGTCGGTTGATTAGATATGAAACTGCTTTAAATATATCCCACATGTTGACCAGCTCTTTGAAAAAGAAATAAGGTTTCCAGATCTTAAGCCACATTTTAACCAGAACTAAATGTTCTCTTTGTATTCAGCCTGACTTTGAGCAAGACTTCTCTGGGATTTTTTTTATTTTTTTCCAGGTTTCCACAGGAGTCAATGCACGCTGGAGAAAACCATTTACTCATAAGTTACGCCTGCAGGGCCTTTCTTTTTAATGTTGACCACCAGGATTCATGGTGAGAGATACATCATTTATTAGAGCCTTTTATTTATATTCTGAATTAGGCTTCTTCCTTTTAAAATGGTCAAACTAATCATGCACAGTCCTTATAAGTGCTTAAATCTTTATTAAGCTCCGAATAGAAGCTTCATGTTCAGATGTTACTTTTTAAAGTAATGGGGGGAAAAAAAACAAGAGTTTAACTTTAAGGTGCAGTCTACATCAAAGACTTAAAAAAATAAAAATAAAAAGTCATTTGAATCACTTTTCTGTTTTAGGCCAAATAGATGTGCTGTGGAAATGCAGGCGAAAATATTTGTATGATAGATGTTGAATCATAGCAAATTATTGTTGAGAAACAAATTTAGTTTCGCCTGTTTTTTGGTTATCTTATGTAGAAATATTACACAATATTACACACACACACACACATATATATATATATATATATATATATATAACCCTTATCATTAATAATAATAATGATAATACAGACCTTTGGGCACTTAAATAACTTAAATACAACATAATATGTAGGAGAAAACATAAAATACAGAAACCTTTCAGCTGAAGCGGGTGGTGAGTTTGACAATGAGGAACAGCAAAAAAAAAAAAAAAAGAAACAAGTCTGATTTTAACTAAAACTTGCAGATTCATCATATA
>CAEFZX010008922.1:0-11656 GCA_903066825.1 Alfaro cultratus
ACCAGGCACGTTCTCAGTTCGTTGTTTTTGTGTCATGTAACGTTAGCAAACCGTACTAGCCTGTTGTTGCCTCTATTCTATTTGTATTGCCTTTCAAGATGACATGTCTGTTCTTGGTGTTGGATTTTATCAAATAAATTTTCCCCAAAAAATGCGACTTATACTCCGGTGCGACTTATATATGGATTTTTCTTCTTTATTATGCATTTTATGGCTGGTGCGACTTATACTCCGGAGCAACTTATAGTCCGGAAAATACGGTATATTAATATGTAGCCAAAATAATCAGCTGATCTGAGTGTTCATCATTATTTTTGGGTCAGCAACGAATTTCTATGAAACCAAATGAAATATCTGGGTTTACTTGAGTCCATCAGAACCAGAACCTCGAGGTGAACATAAGTGGAGAGTTGATCACAGCTGATGCGCTCAAGGGTCCACAATACCAATGAATAGAACCAAACCGCACATTAACAGGTTAGAGCGCCACTTTCCAGTGGAAAACACCAGTAGTTACTTCAAGACGCAAGTAAATAAGACCCAGCTGAACCAGAAAAACTACAAGGGTCACATACTGGAAACCTGCCGATGGCTAGCTTAATGTTTCCCAATAGGTACTGGATTTGTTAATCATTATCACTAAATAAGACCCAGATGAACCAGAAAAACTACAAGGGTCATATACTGGAAACCTGCCTATGGCTAGCTTAATGTTTCCCAATAGGTACTGGATTTGTTAATCATTATCACTAAATAAGACCCAGATGAAACACTGACAATTCTGTAAAGTTAAAGCCATATTAATTAAAAGTCAGATCATATAAATGTGTGTGCAAGTTTGTACTTTTACCTGGAGCATCTTAGATTTCTGCAAAAGAAACAACAGAAAGTGAGTTAAAATAGTAAATGGTATGATCAGCACCTGATCACCTATATTGTCTAATAAAACCTGATCAGTACTAATCAGGTTTTATCAGTACTGATCAGCTGAACAGGTTGATCAGAAAACCGATCAGTTTTATTACCTGATCAGGTATTTTATTACTTATCAGTTTTATTACCTGATCAGTAATAAGCTGATCAGGTTTTATTAATGATCAATAAATCCTAATCAGTACTGATCAGGTTTTATTAGTTGAAGCCATTGTTTATCTAAAATGCCGAAAGTAAATAAATAATCAATACCTAGCTGCCACTTAGAGAAAATACATAAAAATGACACCATAAAAACCCTGTAAGGACAGTTATTGGTACCAGTATAACTGTACTGGTACCCTTTTCTGCTTCTCCATAAAATCTTTGAATCATCTGTAAATATACTGGGGTTAGCCTAAATTACCTGTCTGTCATATCCACAAAGTTGCTTCTAGATGCAAGTAATATGTACAGTACAGACCAAAAGTTTGGACACACCTTTGAGTCCAAACTTTTGGTCTGTACTGTATGTACTGGTCTAGTTCCCAATATTTTCACATCAGCACCATGACAGTATGTCACAAGGGAACCACAGATAGTATGTAAGCAACCAACTGTTGGTTTGCTGGATTTGCCCTAAAAGGGGTTGAGAAATACGGATCTAAAGTAACAAACTGTAAAGACACAGCTAAAAAACCAAGTGGTGAAAACTCTATGTTACCATAAAACATGGTCTCCTCTGAAGAGTTTCTGCATAGTTCGCCTGTAACAGAGAAACATAACAATCAAGTTGCAGTATTTTTATCCATCATTCCTTCAATGTGAAAAACAGATAAACCAGAAAGATCCAAAGATACTGAGAAATGTTGCAGGGAGAAATGTGAACTAGAAAGGAATGATCTACACTTGATCACTTATGTTGTTTAAAGTTTTATTAATTGAAATCACTGTTCAAGTAAAATACCAAACGTTACAATCCCTTTCTGCCAGGTGTAAATCTTTCTTAAAATTTGTTTTAAAATAAAATAAAACTTTTCCCCGCTCTTGATTTAGCAGCTTCTCTCTGAAAAACGGGCAGCAATAAAGAAGAGAAACAGTGTAGCTGTGATCAGCTTCTGCCTGAACTGCAGTTTGTGCAAACGTGAAAGACCAAATTACATAACATTAGTTTGGTGTAATGTGAATTTCATTTTTGTTTAGATTTAAAAGTAAATTAAAGTTCAGGTGAGGGAATTTGTTTAAATTTTTTGACTCCATTATCTCAATCCAGAATGTTGCACATTTTAAAAAATAAAGTGCCACAATGTAACTATATTAATATGTAGCCAAAATAATCACCTGATCTGAGTGTTTATCAGTATATTTGGGTCAGCAAGGAATTTCTATGAAACCAAATGAAATATCTGGGTTTATTTGAGTCCATCAGAACCAGAACCTCGAGGTGAACATCAGGGGAGAGTTGATCACAGCTGCTGCGCTCACGGCTCGTCCACAATACCAATTAACAGAACCAAACCGCACATTAACAGGTTAGAGCGCCACTTCCCAGTGGAAAACACCAATAGTTACTTCAAGATGCAAGTAAATAAAATCCAAATGAACCAGAAAAACTACAAGGGTCACATACTGGAAACCTGCCTATGGCTAGCTTAATGTTTCCCAATAAGTACTGGATTTGTTAATCATTATCACTAAATAAGACCCAGATGTAAAGTGAAAGCCATGTCAATAAAAACATCAGAGACACATGATACAGATACTAGATTTGTGTGTGTGAAGGTTCGTACATCGTCTTCGCTCTCTTCAGATGACTGTAAAAGAAACAAGCAGAAAGCAGGAATGTGAATTAGAAAGGAATGATCTACACTTGATTACTTATGTTGTTTAAAGTTTTATTAATTGAAATCACTGGTTAAGTAAAATACTAAGGATACATTCTGGCTGTAACTCCTCCTTAACTTTAATAGAAAAATTAATCAATACCTAGCTGCCACTTAGAGAAAATACATAATAATGACGCCATAAAAACCCTGTAAGGACAGTTATTGGTACCAGTATAATTGTACTGGTACCCTTTTGTGCTTCTCCATAAAATCTTTGAATCATCTGTAAATATCCTGTAGTTAGCCTACAATTACCTGTAACAAACTGTAAAGATGCAGCTAAAAAAACAAGTGGTGAAAACTCCATGTTACCTCAATATGTGCTCTCATGCAAAAAGCTTCATCATAGTCCATGTATAACAGAGAAACATAACAATCAAGCTGCAGTATTTTTATCCATCATTCCTTCAATGTGAAAAACAGATAAACCAGAAAGATCCAAAGATATTGAGAAATGTTGCAGAGAGAAACATTTCTGTATCTTTTCCAGAGTTGAGTCTCAAGATAATCCTGACTCTGAGGTCAGCAGACGGTTCCCTGTATTTCACGGTTGGTATTTGACATTATAAATACAAACATCTTTATAATTAAAGTCCAATCAGCTGAAATTAGATTGTTTATGTAAGTTTTGAAGAGTAACTGCTGTGACTTTTGGCGGTTATGAGTTGTAATTTTATTAATTTTCATTTCTGGGATTGGAGCTCCCTTCTCTGTGGAGGAGAGAGGAAAGGAGTCATGATTACCACAGTTCATTTAACATCTATCAATCCACCTGATGTCAAGTCTCCTTTGGTTTGACTGTCCCTAGGCCTGTGTTAACTGGATCGTTGAAGCTAAAGCATCAAACCTGTTTAGATAACCTAGTTATCACACAGAGGAAATGCATCCAACTAATGGGGAAGGTGAAGGAATAGTCCCAGGAAAACTGTATGGGGTCATATTTGAAGCCTTTATAGATACTCCATGAGTACTGGTTTTTGTTAAGCATTATCACTAAATAAGACCCAGATGTAAAGTGAAAGTCATATCAATAAAAACATCCGAGCCACATACAAGATCTGTGTGTGAAGGTTCGTACCTCTTCCTCGCTCTCTTCAGATGCCTGTAAAAGAAACAAGCAGAAAGCAGAAAAGTGAATTAGAAAGGAATGATCTACACTTGATCACTTATGTTGTTTAAAGTTTTATTAATTGAAATCGCTGTTCAAGTAAAAAAAACAAACGTTACAATCCCTTTCTGCCAGGTGTAAATCTTTCTTAAAATTTGTTTTTAAATAAATGCGGTAAAGAGAGAAACGTTGAAGCTGTGATCAGCTTCTGTCTGAGCTGCAGTTTGTGCAAACGTGAAAGACCAAATTACATAACATTAGTTTGGTGTAATGAGAATTTCATTTTTGCATGGATTGCTAATGCAGCAAAACTATTTATGTTAACAGGCCTGATTTTGGATCCCACAGAGAAAATGCAGTCAACTAACGAGAAAGGTTAAGTAAAATATTCCAGAAAAAACCGTAAGGGTCACATAGGCAAAACCTGACAATTGGCGATTTTTGTAGATCTTTGGAAAACATTAAGAGACCACTGCAAAATGACTTTACTTTTTATAGGTATATGTTTAAGTAAAACAGCATTGTTCTTTTATTCTATGAACTACTGACAACATGTCTCTGAAATTCAAAGCAAAAGATTAGTATTCACTCGCAGAAAATGGAAAATGGTCAAAATAAGAAAAAAGACACAAAGAAAACCAGTTAATATTAATTTAGAAACAACAATACTAATGTTTTAACACAGGAAGAGTTCAGAAATCAATATTTTGTTGAATAATCATGAGGTTTTCAATGGGGTTCAGTGCAACGGTCTCATTTTTCCAGAGCTGTAGGTGCCCAATAAGTGCTGGTTCTTGTTAGGTACTGAAACATTTACCATAGTGTAAAGTGAAACTCATATCAATTAAAAACATCTTAGCCATATGATACAAATACTATTTTTGTGTGTAAAGGGTCGTACATCGTCATAGAGGTCGTCATACATCTGTAAAAGAAACAAACCAAAAGCAGAAAAGTGAATTAGAATGGCATGATCTGCGCTTGATCACTTATGTTATTTTTTAAAGTTTATTAGCTAAAATTACTGCTAATGTAAAATGCCAAACATTAAGATACATTTCTTCTAGCTCTAAATCTTAAATTTTGGGGGGAAAATGTGTCATTAATAAGGACATAAAGTAACAAACAGCTAAGGAGTAGATAAAAAAATATCGGTGGTGGAAACTCTTTGTTACCTCTGAAGCGGAGTGTAAATCTGCCAACATCAACTGTAACAGAGAAACATAACATTCAAGTTCCAGTAATTTTTATCCATCATTCCTTCAATGTGAAAAACAGATAAACCAGAAAGATCCAAAGATATTGAGAAATGTTGCAGGGAGAAACATGTCTGTATCTTTTCCAGAGTTGAGTCTCAAGACAATCCTGACTCTGAAGTCAGCAGACGGTTCCCTGTATTTTACGGTTGGTATTTGACATTATAAATACAAACATCTTTATAATTAAAGTCCAATCAGCTGAAATTAGATTGTTTATGTAAGTTTTGAAGAGTAACTGCTGTGACTTTTGGCGGTTATGAGTTGTAATTTTATTAATTTTCATTTCTGGGATTGGAGCTCCCTTCTCTGTGGAGGAGAGAGGAAAGGAGTCATGATTACCACAGTTCATTTAGTTCTATGAACTACTGACAACATGTCTCTGAAATTCAAAGCAAAAGTTTAGTATTTATTTCCAGAAAATGGTCAAAATAAGAAAAAAGACCTAAATAAAAAAGTTCATATTAATTTAGAAACAACAATACTAATGTTTTAACTCAGGAAGAGTTCAGAAATCAATATTTAGTGGAATAATCATGAGGTTTTCAATGGGGTTCAGTGCAACGGTCTCATTTTTCCAGAGCTGTAGGTGCCCAATAAGTGCTGGTTCTTGTTAGGTACTGAAACATTTACCATAGTGTAAAGTGAAACTCATATCAATTAAAAACATCTTAGCCATATGATACAAATACTATTTTTGTGTGTAAAGGGTCGTACATCATCACCCAGGACATCATACATCTGTAAAAGAAACAAACCGAAAGCAGAAAAGTGAATTAGAATGGCATGATCTGCGCTTGATCACTTGTTATTTTTTAAAGTTTATTAGCTAAAATTACTGCTAATGTAAAATGCCAAATATTAAGATACATTTCTACTAGCTCTAAATCTTAATTTTTTTGGGGAAATGTGTCATTAATAAGGGCATAAAGCAACAAACAGCTAAGGAGTAGCTAAAAAAAAACATCGGTGGTGGAAACTCTCTGTTACCTCTGAAGCGGAGTATAAATCTGGTATCATCATCTGTAACAGAGAAACATAACATTCAAGTTCCAGTAATTTTTATTAAATAAAATCTGAGATAAACCAGAAAAAGTCAAAGATGCTGATAATGTTGCAAAGAGATTGCAACATTATCAGCAATGTTGATTGCTGATAAGCAATCATTTGAATTTCTTTCCAAGACCGCAACTCACTTCCTCTATTGGATCCTCGAGTGGATCTATGGATCCACTCATTCCATGTTGGAATGAGTGGATCATTGGACTTTATTGGTGATAAACCAACAAATCAGCAACCAGTCCTTTTACTTCAACTGAGTAAAACCAGAAATCTGCATCAGTGAAATTCATTTTAAGTCACACCTCTTCCTAAAGTTTGGAATGACTCTACATAGGTTTCAAAGAGTAACTGATATTGATATTGGCAGTTATTGGTTATAATTTCAATAATTTTCATTTCTGGGATTGGAGCTCCCTTCTCTGTGCAGGAGAGAGGAAAGGAGTCATGATTACAACAGTTCATTTAACATCCATCAATCCAGCTGATGTCAAGGCTCCTTTGGTTCTTAGATTTGTATTTCCTGGATCGCTCATGCTAAAGCACCAAAACTATTTATGTTAACAGGTTTTGGTTTGGATCCTATAATATGAAAATGCATATATTATCCATCATAATAATATATGCATTTATGAGTAAAAGATAAAAAACACTGTGTGGGTCTCATAGTCAAAACCTGCCTAAAGCTAGATTAAAATTTCCTTACAAGTACTCCATAAATACTTGTTCTTGTTAAATATTAAAGTATCATACTGTAAAGTTAAAGCCATATGATACAAATACTAGATTTGTTGTGATCGCTTTCTTCAGATGACTGTAAAAGAAACAGAAGCAGGAACATAAAGTCGATTAGAAAGGTATGAGGCGCATCTGATCACTTCAGTTGCTTCAACTTTATTGGTAGAAATCACTGTTCCTCTAAATTACCAAACAGTAAGATATATTCCTTTTAGCTGTAACTCTTGCTTAACATTTAAGTTAAAAAATAATCAATACCTCTGCATCACAAACCACAACCTGAAAAGAAGAGAGAAGATAGAAGAAAATCCATTACAAGTGCAATAATTAACTATTTCTCACAATTATTATCCAGTTCCTGCCACAAATCCGAGGATAAGGTTTTACGAAAAGAAAAACTAACCATTTATTTAAAATCCTTGAACCTTCCAATAATCTCGTCAGCTTTCAAAGCTTTTAAATTTGTATTTTACTGTAGCAGAGACAATCAAAAATCTTAAAGAGCTGACTTAAATTTGATTGTTTCCTTTAGCAATAAATTGCCACGTGTCCAGAAACATTACTCCAGTTTGGCTATAGCTGCATTGAAAACATGTGGTGTCCCCTCAGGGACCAACTATTGGACCCTTTGTTTTCTATTCCCACCAGTAGATCAAATTTAAACTGATTTAAGTTAAAATGGAGGCTGGTGCAGCTGTAAAACAAGTATTTTAAAAATAACCACACAGATTAAACCTCTTCATACAGTTTTGATACCCCAGGAATTTTAACAGAAATACTTTCACTTTTTCTTTGTCCTCAGGAAGACTCCAGTTGATGTATGGCAAGAAGTCCACATCCTCCTCTGCGATCAGCTTTGGGATGTCTGTGACGCCGTCGTCTGCCTTCTCAGAATCCTAAAACAGGAAAAATTACTTTAGTTTGATTCAAAACCAAATCTGAACATGGAATGAAAACAAACAGACCCTCTCTTCGATGGCCACGAAGCTGGTGAACTGAGACAGTACGGAGAACTCTTTGCTCAGATCGATGATGAAGGACTTCAGCTCTGCTTTTTTACCCTGAAAACACAAAAGCAGGAGTTTCAACAAAGTTTAGCTCTGATTTGAGGTCAAAGGTGACACGCATGCTGACCTCGTGTTCAGCTTCGGTGATATCAAGGTTTCCATCCTCGTAGTCTCTGATCAGGGCTCTTGCTGTGAGCTTATGAAGAAACTAAAACAACAAATCAATAGCTGAGGTTGACTGTTTTTCATATTTCAATGTGTTTATACAGATAAAAAACAGAGCTTTACCGTTCCTCTGGTCTTCTGCAGCTCTGTTGTTGAAACCATGGTTTGAAGCTCCTGACCACGCAAATCTCCAAGAAGAGTCGCCTGCATGAAAAATCACAAATCTGATTAATTTTATCTTTAATCGTTAGTTGCAACGAGTTCATGATCAACTCAACTCTCCTTTGTAATTTCTCTGATCAGAAAGCAGAGAAGAAGAACCAGTTGAATACCTGAGTGCAGTGGGGCACAAAGCCGTAAACCAGCGTGTGGCAGTCATTGAACAGAGCGTTCAGCTGCTTCGGGGCTTGAACTGGAGGAGCTCTGGGGTTGAACTGCTGCCACTTCACAGAGACGGAGCTGCAGCCGGGAGACGACATGCGCTTCACCTGGTGCTCCACCTGCAGCCACAACATGTTCAGGTATCAGAACGACTCCAGTTCAACTGATAAACACTCAAATTAATATTCATGATGAATGTTTTCCATGCAAAATGCAACATGTAGAGAACTCTACGGATGAATTAAACTCACCTTCATTTTGGGTCATAAAGATCATGAATGTTGTCAAGGGCCAGTTGTGTATTGATAAAACCCATTCAATTGTTAAAATATTGATAAATAGCCATCTCTAAATTCCATAGGTACTTCTTTTTATTGATCAGTTCATCCAGAATCTCATGATTGTTTCTGTGATTTTTTTGCAATCAAAATCATTGATTTTGTGTTGCTCAATTTAAAATGATATAATGTATGACATTAAAAGTGACATCTTGTGACTCGCCCTATTGACCATGTTCTATAACTTCAGTGAGGCAGAAGTGTGGTCAAGTTAAGAAATACTGCCACCTGCAGGTGAGAGTTAACATCACCCAACATTTTTGACCAGTCTTGCAGAGAATTTTTAATACACTTATAGTCAGTGGTGACACGGGCAACCACCCAGGGCGGTATCTTAAGGGGGAGGGGGGGTGGCATGAGCTCTACAGAAATGTAAAAATTAGAATCAGTCAACTGGCGATAAATTTGCACTTGCCTGTGATAGATCCAAAAAAGATAATTAGCTAGCAAGGCTATGTTAGGAGGGAGTGAGCGGTAGCCTCAACTGCCCACAGTCACACTGTGATTACAACTCAAACTTCTGCCTGACAGAAAAGCTGGATGTGAGTTTGTCATGTGAATTAGAAAGTCTCACCTTCTCAGCCCAGGTGTGCTTCGCTTTAGAGTCAAAAAACTCATAAGCTCCGCCCCCTGCCTGAGCCAGGGCTCTCAACATGTGGCTATTGGCTGTGGAGCTGAAATGACAAACACAGCCAAGTCACCTGGTTTGAAGAGGAACTAAACATGAAAAGGAAGTGAGGGATAAAGACCTTCCTCACCTGAAGCCGCAGGTGAAGAGGCGGCTGTGCTGGACGTTGTCTCTGAGCAGCTGCAGGGTGGCCGCCGCGTTCTGGATGTGGCCGTCCGACAGCAGCAGCAGATTTCGAACGCCGGTGGACGGAGGCAGCAGGCTGAGCGCCCGGAGAGGCCGCCACAGCTCAGTGCTGCCCCCTACTGAAGAGCAGCTCTAACAGCAGACAGAGGAGAATTACTGGTAAAGTTTGGAAATATATTTTAATTCCAAGTAGGGCTGCAACTAATTATTATTTTAGTAATCAATTATTCTTTTTTTTTTTACATTAATCATTTATTTCATTTAACCACTTTAGTTTCTTTATACAATATTGGAAAAACATTAAAAGCTGCAAATAAAGAAATAATTAAATGAATTTTTTAAATAAGAAAACAAACATTTGATTGCCTAAAATGCAATAACACAGCATTCCTTTACTGTATGTTTGGTTATTTATAGCAAAGAATATATTTTTTGTACAGTTTTGGTTTAATTACTGCCATTAATATGTTGCTCTTTCAGCAAATTGTCTTTTTTACAGTTTGTATACTCTAGTTTATGATTAAATAATGACTGAAATTAGTTAACAATTATTTCAATAATCAATTAATCATGATCAATACAATTAGTCGTTCATCTTTAATTCCAAAATCAGAAATTCTAATTAAAACAAAAAACACATTCCCATATTCAGACTGAATATTTCTTGTTTTAGGTCAGTTATGTTTACCAAAATTATTTATATTTATGAATATCCCTCCATTTAACTCAAATGTTTTGAACTGACCTGTCAGAACTTGGCAAATTCATGACATCATCATCTAGTGTTTACTAAATGCTTGAGTTTTAGAATTATTTTTTAAAATTATTTACAATCCAAATAATCTGAAGTAACCTAAAATATAAATATTATTGTCTGATTTAATGACAGACTTTAAAAATTTTATTTTTATGTAATTCATATAAATATCTGGTTTCAACATTAGTTTGAAATATAGCTAATCATTGCAAATAAAACCAGTGCAGTTTTTAAAAAAAAATTAAATGTTAAAAATAAAACACCTTTAAAAATAAAGCATGAATTTGTACAGTTTTTAGCATTTTCTCCAAATAAGATCATTGCTAATGAGACTGAACTCACCTTGATGAACCTCTTGGCTTCAGCTTGAACCTCGTCAAGTTTCTGGGCCGTCAGGAAAGCTTCTGTGTGATCTGAAAACAAAAAACAAGACAAATCAAAAAACAAAGCCAGGTTGATGGAGAGGAGATGGTGGCTGCTCCTGAATATAGTAAGTAAATAAAGCCACACAAGTTTTAAATTAAGAGGTGAAAAGTCAGATGAAGAAATGAACTGGAGGGAATTAAGATATTTCAGTACTATTATCAAATATAGCCTGTACTTTCCTACGGAGTCATTTTAGCAACTTAGAGGACAATTTCAAGGAACCAACAGGGTCCTTAATGAAACTTTTAAATTATTTACAGGAGACTTTTAGGAAGTGCACTTTGTATGTTGAAGGTTACATGAAATTCTCCCAGGATGGGAATTTGCAAGTTGAAAAAAAGAGACCTATAACTTCACGGAAAGTAACCTCCAAGTTCACGGAAAGTAACCTCCAAGTTCGTGGAAAGTAACCTGCAAGTTCATGGAAAGTAACCTGCAAGTTCGAGAATACAAATCTAGAAGTCTTAGGAAAGAAGCCCTTATGTTCAGGGAGAGTAACATGTAATTTCTTGGAAAGTGTCCTGCAAGTTCAAGGAAAGCAACCTGTATGATGGAAAGTAACTGGTATGTTTCTGGAAATCAGAGTGCAAGTTTGGGAAAAATCTCTGAAACGTACAGCTGTTTTAGGATTTGATTTGGTTGTTTTAAATAATATCCAGTCCCAAAATAAAACAATGAGTTATTGTATTCTAATCACTTCTTGGAACATGTTGGAACCAACCTGTTCCAAAAAAAACGATGTTGATTTTGTCGTCGTTCTTCAGATTCTTTAAAATCTGCAGGGCGATTTTCTGGGCCAGCTGGAACGA
>CAEFZX010008923.1:0-16342 GCA_903066825.1 Alfaro cultratus
ATATATATATATATATATATATATGTGTGTGTGTGTGTGTGTGTGTGTGTGTGTGTGTGTGTGTGTGTGTGTGTGTGCAACAACAAATATAGCATACTAATTGCATGAAATATTTACAGCAAGGGAATTATAAGAGGTGCCACAGTTTAGAGATTTGAGTGCTTGAGTTCAAAAGGATTATTATCAACCTCAGAGGTTTTAGCACACATAGGTTTGAACTTTAGGTGGGGCAAACTAGCAACTCACCTTGCTTTCTTTCTTTATGCAAAGTTAGATAAAATGACTCCTGACAAAAGCTTTCTGCCAAATTTACAGCCATTAAATGGGCAGCTGTTTCTGATTACTGGCAGGAAGGGATTAAAAAGTGCACATAAAATACCAGAAGATGGATAATGACCAGTTTAACATTATTCACACTCTAAAGATGCTTAAGATGGGAGTACTTTCATTAAAATGGCATAATTTTCTCAGAATACTTGAATTTTCTATATGCAAAGCAACCAAGTGACTATTATAAGTTTCCCATCTTTACACAAAAGCCTCATGTTACAGTCTGATACAATTAGTATGCCTAGTTCCCATGTAATTACCCTGGATATCACAAGATCATTGCCATGTTTCACGCAGAATAAACATATGAAGACACAAAACTAAAGGATAGCCAATTAAAGTGATAGATATCATCATGGATGCAACAGCAGGTTAACTGCAAGGGAAATAGGGGAAATGTAGCCTTTAATAAACATTTACTTCCTCTGCCATAGCAGTGCTGCCTAATTGCTGCTTTAGACATCCAGCGATTTCCAGTTAATTTATTCCTGGCAGTCACACTGTGTAGGTCATGCTTCGCATGGACATAGTGCCAAGTAAGGGTAGCTTCCTTTCGCTCTACCTTTAATATACATTGCTAAAAAAATTTTAACTTCAAATTAAGGTTGCTTGAATTATATTACAATAAATTCTCAACGAGTTAAGAGAAAATGTCTTCAGAGTTAAAGAGGAAAATAATGTAATGGCAACAGTTGCAGTCTCTTAAGTCTTTTGTTTAAAGTAAGTTGCCACAGCATACCCGTCCTTTCTGACTCAGATCAATGCTTTGTCTCCAAGGTGACAAGATATCGGAATTGTAGCCAGAGATAGTAAGAATCATCACCTTTGGTATGACATTGTATTCACATTATACTGGTCATAATAATGACTTATTTCAGATAACCAGAACCAGAACAAAAAAAGGCAACAACTACAAGAATGACAACAGCAATAACGTCACTGCATCAGTCATAAAACACTTGTGACAAGCTGAAACATCAGCGCTCCAGCAGTACCTCAGGTTCAATCTTTAACATAATCAAAGGGAAACATGGTTGCCTTTTGGAATGTCTACTTCGTCCCTAGGTGGCCACTAGTAGCACGCTGTGAGGTGAATGATAAGTATTTCCGTCAGCCTGGTGGTAGCATATTCTCTGCCAGGTCATCACAGTGACTCCTCGTCATATAGCTGCTCTGACGCTGTTATTGAGCTAAAGCCCTCCAGCTGTTTGGTGCTATATTTCAAGTAATTGAGCCATGGGATCTGGAGTGAAGTCAGAGTGGGGTTGTGTGGAAGATTGTTGGTGGGTATGTGTGTGCGTAATAGATGTTTTGACTGCCATGTCAAAGGTAATTGAGTCATAGGTAAGAAAGAGTGAAGTTGCTAGCTGTCAGTCTCTTATAAACCAAATCCATCAGAATGCAGCACAGCCTATAATTCAAAGAGACAAGTATGAGTATGCGTGTGTGAATGTGTGTGGATACATGTTGCACTACACAGTTTACTGGATTTATATGAGTAAAAATTGTTCCTTACTGCGCAAGGCCACTGGCTACAAAATGATACCATAGCTCAATAGCAGATTTTTGTATTTAACTTCAAATCTAAATAGCAAATATGTTTGCATTCCAAAATGGCAAAGGAAGGTAAAATCCTATTTTACCCCAGTCCCTCACTTTTAGCTCTTAAACCTGTGTTTCCAAGGTAAATTATTCTAATTGCAAAAGTGATGTACAGGCAAAGCAAAGATGGTAGACAAACCATCTATTAAAATTAAAGTTAAATTAAAAATATAGCTTTTTTTTTTTAAGAATTAGAAGAAATGTGGGAGCACGATCTGCAAATATTTTCTAAAAATAAGTATTTTCTAGGTTAACACATTTTTAATAGCACATAGTAGTAGTGTGTAGTTTTTAAACTAACCAGGCACTTTTTTAGGTATCCCTGTTCAGGTGCTTGCTAACTCAATTGGGGAATCAGCCAATCACAGCAACATGTGATAAAGACAATTTGGTGAAGCTTAAACCCAAGCATCTGAAAGGGAAAGAAATGGTATTAATGTGACTTTTGAACGCAGCATGGTTGTTGGTGCCAGATTGGCAGATCTGATTACTTCGAAAAACAGCTGATCTGGAATTTTCACACTCAGTCATCTCTTGAGTTTACAGTGAATGAAAAAAAGAAAACAAAGAGAAAATGTCCAGTGAGCAGCAGCTGTGTGGACAAGTGTCCGGTAGATGGCAAAGATTACAGCAGAATAGAGAGAAACTAGTTCAGTGGTAATTCAGTTAACCACTTGTTACAAGCAAGGTATTTGGAATAACAACTGAAAGCATTACACCTAATGTCCATCTCCTTATGACCACAGTGGATTTCTTGCCTACTTCCAGCCATGGGCACTAACACAATCCTGTACAATCGCTGTGCAGATAAGACAGTCTTGACAGCCCTTCTTCTCTTTGGCCTGTAGAATATGGCACCCATGATTTTTTTTTTTTTTGAAATGTGGACTTGTCAGACCACAAGAGACTTTTCCATTTTGTCAGTCGATCTCAGAAAAACTTGGGCCCAGAGAAGTCAACAGGATTTCTGGGTGTTGTTGATACACGGCTTTCACTTTGCATTGAGGAGTTTTGACTTGCACTTGTAGATGTAGCAATGTTCACTGACAATGGTGACATTGCAGTGGCTCCTGAGGGATCGAAGGTCAGGGCATTCAAAGTTGATTTTTGGCCTTGTCGCTTACTTGCAAAGATTTCTCCAGATTCTCTGAATCTTTTGATGGTAAGATGGACTGGAGATAAAGAAATCCCTAAATTATTTAAAATTTGATATTGGGAAAGGTTGTTTTTAAACTTTTGGACTATTTGCTCACACAGTTGTTCACAAAGTGACAAAACTTACCCCATCCTTCCCTATTGCAGGCATCAAATTCAAAATAAATTTGATAAACTTTGAATTGTAAAAAGGTGATCAGTCAGTGTTGTTACTCTGTATATAGTATATAATCCACTGCGTCATATGTGTGATTACACTTCAAGAAATATCTGAAAATGATGCATATCTCACTTGCAGTTAGTGACTCATAGGTTGCTTTCTAGTGTTTACATTTCCCCTCCCAGATGTGAGTGCACAAACTAGAAGCTTCAAAATGATAACTATATATAAAGTTTGTTGTAATTTTGGCTGATGGAGCTTCTTACTGTATGGCCTACCCCTGGTTACAATGTTGTCTGTGTCACTGTAGAATTAAATCAACAAAACTTGGCTGATTAGCCAACAGCTGTGCTAATTTATGAAATCAGTCTGACTACTTCAATGTCACACATTGTGTTGAGATGTAAATCAAAACAAAACCAAGAAGCAGCCTAAGAAGTGGGAAAAACTTCAATAAACCTGCCCTGGCTGTTTTTGTCATATTTGTATTTGTAAACACAATGTACTCTTCAGACACGAATACAACAGAATAGATGTATTTTTAATTGTGTCTGCAGTAACATGTAAAGGGAAACACACAGAATATAGGCAATTAAAAAAAGTAATGGCAACTGAAACGTGAAAAATGTGCAGCACTGACAAAATATAACTGTACAAGTATGAATACATTATAAATGGATGGGTATCCTAAACAAACTATGCAGGTATAGTTATGGCTATGTAGGAAAATGATCCGTGAAAGATCTGTACAAATAATATGTAGAGCACACACAATGGGAAACATACAATGAAAATGAATCGAAACTACATTCCTTTTGAATGTAGACGGACAAACAGATATAAATATTCGAAATTCATATTCTCTCCAAGAGCGACATCTGGTGGGTAAAGTTTGAGAAGCACAGACGACTTGTACACATATTAATTGCATATTTTTATTTCTTCAACATTTTTCTAAACTCCACCATTTAATATTGTGTTATATGAGTTTTTTTTTGTCAAGGTTGTCATCTGTAATAACGCTAGTTATGCATTTTTAAAATTAAACCGAGCACATATTTTCCGGAACTCCTTTACAGACTGAGTTTCATATACGGAACTGAACATGGGTTACGCCAGCAATGCTAACCTATGTAGCTATCTCTACCGGCAGTAGGTGTCATTCAGTTGTCTTTCTGCGTTAATTATAAACTCGTGAACCGATCTAAAGCTGAATGACAGTCACTACGCCGTCGTTGTGTCGTTATTTTGTAGTCAATCCATCCAACTGAGACGCTAAAAATGAGAGAAGGGTGAGTAGCTGGCTACTTAGTCCACCCTTTGATGACAGCTAGGTGGCTAGCTTCAAAAGCTACATCCAGCCGTGCTAACATCCAGTGGCTGCCAAAGATAGCGTAGTGGTTAGCATTCTTGGCACTCAGCTAACTCGTCTGCACTTATGGTCACATTTCTGACGGGATTTAGTTCACATTTACTGGAATTATCTTACTTATCGATTTGGGAGTTCCTTGTGAAAGACTAGAAACACGACTTACTATGACTTCCGTTGCCGTTTGACGTTATGTGCATAGCTGCACAGCTACCTCTGAAGACATCCAACCGCAGTAAGCCTTCATCACGGTTTCCCAGGTTGACAGTAGCTTGTACCATTTCTTCATTGTGGGTGGGGCTCAGTCATTTTTCGTTCTTGTATTGTTCTTATGTCTCTGAATGCTGATGTTATATTTTATCAAAATGGCCCAGTTTTAAGTTGCTTAAATGCCACTTCTTTTTATGCTTATTTTATTCTTTTTAGATTGTAAGTTTTAAAGGTGTTCTGTAAGGTTTAGTATTTTTGAGTGTGATTCGGACGTAAAAATTATATTTAATATTTTGAGAAAACATTACATAAGTAGCTTTATGTGTTTCTTTTCAAATGTATATTACCAACAATAATAATCATATGCATTGTCATGCCTACTATTTTATATTCAATATTTTTTGAAAGAGAAATTGTATGCTTTTTGCATTTTTGGTCTTTACAGATGTCAACAATTGTTTTGCCCTCTTCTGATTCTCATGGATATTTTCTATTTGCAGATTTTGTATTTTCTGACCCAGTTCTTGTGCAGCCATGGAGAAGCCCTGGAGACTGTGGGGGACGATGGAGCGGTGCACCCTGACTCTAGTGTCCTGGTCCTGGGGTGCCTGCCGAGTTTCACTTTTGGCTCTCATCCTCACTTTCCACCTGTATGGAGGTTTTATCCTCCTCGCTCTCATCTTCGCATCTGTAGCTGGCATCCTCTACAAATTTCAGGATGTTCTTCTCTACTTTCCCGACCAGCCTTCTTCCTCTCGCCTGTATGTTCCCATGCCAACAGGAATCCCACATGAGAATGTATATATTCGCACCAAGGACGGTGTGAAGCTCAACCTCATCCTTCTTCGTTACACAGGAGGAGATTCTGCTTCTGGCACTACATCCAACAATCAGAGCAGCCCCACGTCCTCTGCTCCTCCTACAATCCTTTATTTCCACGGCAATGCAGGCAATATTGGTCACAGAGTGCCAAACGCACTTCTAATGCTGGTCAACCTGAAAGCAAATGTGGTGCTGGTGGATTACCGTGGCTATGGAAAAAGCGAGGGAGAGCCATGTGAAGATGGGCTGTACCTGGATGCTGAAGCAACCTTGGACTATGTCATGACACGCCCCGACCTGGACAAAACAAAAGTGGTACTCTTTGGTCGCTCATTAGGAGGCGCTGTAGCTGTGCGTCTTGCATCAGTAAACCCTCACCGCATAGCTGCCATCATCGTTGAAAACACCTTTCTCAGCATCCCTCACATGGCTGCAACTCTCTTCTCGTTCTTGCCAATGCGCTTGCTGCCCTTCTGGTGCTATAAGAATCAGTTCCTGTCCTATAGACAGGTGGCGCTGTGCCGCATGCCTTCGTTGTTTGTGTCGGGTCTGTCGGACCAACTCATCCCACCGGTAATGATGAAACAACTGTATGAGTTGTCCCTTGCACGGACTAAGCGGCTGGCCATCTTTCCAGAGGGCACGCACAACGACACATGGCAGTGTCAGGGCTACTTTGCTGCTTTGGAGCAGTTCATGAAAGACCTGCTGAAGAGCCACGCCCACGAGGAGAGTGCTCAGGCCTCAGCCAGCGTCACCATCATCTGATGGAGGGTTGGGGGGTGAAGAGCTGATTTAAGAAACTTTGTTGATTTTTGGAGTGAATGTACATTTTATGCTTCTGTTTGGGTTTTTGTTTTTATTTCACTCTTTCTACTTTTCTGTAAATTTGATATGCTAAAATATTTTCACTATTTCAAGGGTTGAGGAGATTGTAATATCTCCCTGGGTTTTCTTGTGCTTCAAATATGAATGAATGTGTCTATGACCTTTCTATGAATGAAGCCAGAGCGTAGTTGCTAACATCACAAGATGTGCTGAAACCACAGAGGAATCTGATAAAGTGTGTTTTTTTTGTGTTTTTTTTTAATTACCAGAAATCGACTGATCTAGTTTTAAAATAAGTTTGACCGTAAAAGGCCCTGTGGCATTCGTGTGAAAATTGATCAAGACACAATTGACACATCCGTGTTTAATTTTGTAAATTAGAGTGGTGTGTAGAAGTATACTGTAAATATATTTGTTAATGCACAGAACTTTTCAGTTCAGATTTAACCAAATCTTTCTTTGTGTGGGTGCTTACATTTTACAAGGAATACATTGAGGAATATAACGATGTGTCCCCATCTCCCCTTAGTGTCATGTACATGCAACAGCGTGCCATTTCACAACATTCTCACGATAAATATTTATATGCACCTTCAAATTTGACCTTCCACATTAACATAAAGAGAAGCTGCTGCATATTTATCATTAGCTCACACCGAAGAAATGGTGAGAAATATAAGGTGACTCGCTATTTCCTGTCAAACTACTTCTTGTTAGAGATGGGAAGCTGCTGCTTTCTCGAAAATTGGGCAATTTTAAAATACAGATCCATCTGAATGAGTTAGCATCCTGTCAAAAAGTATGGTTATTTCTGGAATTTAAATGAAAAAGTAATCCTCATGTATATCTTTTGTCAGCAATTATTTTAATGGTGTTTATGTTGATTTAGATGCATAAGGCTTACACATAATTGAAACTTTAAAATTGACTTTCTTTACATAATAAAAAAAATAAAAGGTTACAGCAAGTTCAAGAAAAAATGCTAGGAATCTGTATCTCCATGAAGCCTGTCAGCAAAAGGAAGCACACAGTGCTCTAAACGTTCCAGTTATATGTCATAAAACTCTATGAACAAAACTCAGCAGATGACATGGCCCCATAAACCATCAACAATTGTGGAAACTTCACACTGAACCTCTAGCAACTTGGATTCTGTATTTTTCCAAAATCCATCCTGACTGTGATCATTTTGAAATGAAATGCAAAATTAACTTTTTTTCTGTGGGAAATGATCCTTGGATCTTTATTCTTCTGAAAACCAGGCTCCTCTGTTTTCACCTCAGCCCAGGTAAGGTGCTTCTGGCGTTATCTGGTTTAGAAGTGACTTAACAAACCAATGAAACACTTGTAACACAGGTCTTGGATACATCTGTGTGGTACCTCTGGGGACCCTGACTTGAGATGCAGTCCTCACTTTCTGAACATTTTTTCCTTCCTCTCAACTATTAGTTTATATTCTCTTATGCATATAAACTAACTTTGAAAAGCTTTCTTTGTCAATGACTTGGTAGGCCAATTCTGTGGCCTACCAGAAATGGGTCAAAACTGTCTACTGGACTACAGTCAACTCAGCAGTCATCCCTATATTTCATATGACTTCTGTCTTTAAAGTCACTCTAAATTCTCGTATGGAGTTTAACATATTTCTGAGATTTAAATTTGGGGGTTTAATTGTTCTAAGCCGTAACGATTCAATGATATCGCTCAGTTTTAATTAATCTATAAATTAGTTAAACTCTTTTTAAGTTGAATTACTGAAATAAATAAATTTCCTAAAAATATCCAAATATATCTAGATTTACTCGTACAACTAGCCAAAAGAGGACCTCTCAAAATGAGTTTTAGGCATTACTAAGCAGCTACTGTATTGTTATGCTTAGTGCAAAGTGGCAATACTCAGAGAAAATTGGTTACTATGGTAATCATCTTAGCTCACGTTGAGATTAGATCAGTTAAGTAAATCTATTTGCGATAATTCAGGATAAAATTTCCACTTTTTATTTCCAAGCTGTGGTAATGTAAATAAATGAGTCATTAATAATAAGCAGGAAGAAACCAACTGCTAAGTAACAAGAAAACATTGTAGGTTATTGGTGACAAATCCTAAGAACAATTTTTTTGTGAACTCCAAAGGCACATGTTAGTTTCAGTTTGTCCTACATGTTTTATGCACCGGCCAGTTCAACTGGGGATTTCCAGTAATTGGTCAGTGCTTGTTCCTTCCCCTTTAAAACATACAATGTATGAAAATGTGTGTGTTGCATTACAGTAGGGCGGAATCTGTTAGCCCCTTAAGCACTGGGAATAAAGTGTGAGCGTTTTTAGTCTAATGTGATTATTTATGAGCTATTATCCTTTGCATTTTAATTGTTAATTGAAGGATCCTGTCTCCCGGTGCTTCTATGACAAAATGGCTTTTCTCTCTTAGGGAGGGCTTTTAATGAGCTAATTAACCTTTCCTGCATGTCTTCCACAGGATGGGCCTAAAACCTGAAGATTAAAATCCTATTATCCACTCTTGCTTTCTGAATGCAGCACACTGCACTGCAGTGGTTTGAAAGCCATTTGAATATATTCAGTAGGTCTCAGCCATATTAGATTTAAAAAAAAAAAAAAAAGAAAAGCAGATTGACAGCAGTGAAAAGACCCAACTGGCATCTGTCAATGTAACTACCACTTGAAAATGGTCTGTGGCCACTATGAATGTAAGCGTGGTCTTTAGCTAAAATGCATCGTAAAAAAAAGATTGTGTAATGATCGTCCTTACTCCGACTTCTGTGACTTCTTACCACTGGTTGCACTAAACAGTTTCAGACAATTTTTGTATGACATCAAATCCACATGCTGATTTTGTGCAATCTAAGTTTAGCTTTGTGAACATAAACTTATTTTTCCTCCACCAGCTTTGTTTCATATATTTCTGCTGTTAATTACATACCTTCATTCATGAAGATATTTGCCTTTCACCCATTTGTTGTTTCACCTTCTAGTTTAATCCTATTTTTATGAGTATAACACTTAATTTAGATTGTCACAAAATATGGGTTTCTTTAACACGATATATAATAAAATTGAATGTCTTGATTTTTTTCTCTTAGAAAAATGTTAGGTGTGCAAAGCTACTTTGAGTGATATTTTTCTATGTTCTGGCTGTGAACAGATCGGAGTGATTGCTGTTGGAAATGTTGACATGATTTGAGATTTTAAGAGTTGATGTTGCAAGCTGGCATGTGTTTACATTTCGTCTTGGCAAGCTTCTTGAATGAACATGCACAGTGTTGAAATACTTTGTGTACACGCACCTTGATTTTAAACCATGACTTCACTTTAAAGAACCATTGATGAGACATGTGAATGAGCTGTTTTTATCATTGGAACAAAGCAGTCGCTTTGACTGACTTTCCATTTCAGAGTTATGTATCTTTTCTATTTCTTTCAACTTCTTTTGTAAGCACACATTTTCACTTTCTATTTTCTGTATTGTTACATGCAATAAATTGATACAGTAAAACAGTGTTTTGATTCACGTTTGTTTATTTTTTCAAGGATTGTACTAAATTCAGCTATATGTATTGTACCAACAGCCCCAACCAGCTTTCTTGTCTCAGCAGAAGAAAAGCTTTCCTAAAGCATAATGCTGCCACCACCATGTGTGACTGTGGGGTGGTAGCAAAAGGTTACTTGTTGTTGGCCTATCAGAATATCCTAATAAAATACTTTGGAAAAACTTTAAAGGATATGAATGATTTCACATGGCACTGCAGAGCATATTGCTGCTACCATTACTTTATGTTCTGTCACAAACAGCATTTATGAAGACCAAAAGGCTCAAATGTATTTTAAAGGCAAGAAAATACAAGGGTACTGTCTACATTGCAATACAACTCTTTAGTTTGCTACAGGCCTTTAGATTTGTTGTGGCAGGACTATTTAATAATGTGTATTCTTATAGTCTTTTTTTGTTTTCTTCTCGCAGGACTTCTCCATCAGCCAAAACCATGTGGGCGGACATCTTCACGGCTTTCTGTCTCAAGGCTACCTAGTTTCTAACATGCTCTTATGAGGTAGCTCTTAAAAGCTACCTCATAGCTCTTATGAGGTATGAGTTTGCCATTGGTTCACTTCTGCTGCCAACCCGCATGAGGCTACGAGCATTCTGTCCTGAAAAAAAAACTACGGACAGAAAGATTCATGTAGTGTGAGAAGAAACACAAACACACTCCGTCAATTTCACGGTACTCACACTACTTACCCAACTCATGACACTCTTCATTTTTGGATGAGACTGAACAATGCTCTGTAAGTTATTTAAAGCAAACTAGTTTGTTGTTTGGTCTTTGTGATGCTGTTTATTCACTAATGTTCTCTGAATTATGTACAAGTGGACTGTGTGTAGTAATTAAAAAAACTTCTGAATGTAGTTTGTTGCACTTCAACTTTTAGGGGTATCAGAGCCACACATTGAATCTAGAATTTGATCTCAAACAATACTCCAACAAATTAATACATCAATGTGTTTTCATCAGAAGAAAATATGCTGTGTTTATGTTGCTGTATTTGAGAAAGACAGCATCAAGAAAGCATACGATCTGTATGCTTTCTTGATGCTAACAGGACTGCAGTCCAGTAGACTACCTTCATTTAAAACCTTCAGCAATAGATGGCACATTTGGCTATGTGAACCAGTTAATATGACCAATACTGTGAACCAGTATATATATATATATATATATATATATATATAAAAAACATGTGTAAAAGCATATGTTGCAATACCATTTCAGTTTTAATACAAGTATACCTTTCTATCCAACTATATTCTCGCATTTACGTAAACTGTGAGAAAACCGTGTGACCTTCATAGGCATTCAGTTTTGCACCTTTAGCTGAACAGATCCAACTGGCTTTTTTTTTTTTCCAGATGAAAACTGAAACCTGAAGTCATCTAACCACAGAACACATGAATGTCCTCATTTGTCTCTTTTTAGATTACCTCATGCCCAGGGTATCTTAGAGTATACCTGTGTAGCAATAAAAATTACTTCCTCATTGCATTGCCCAGTCTCTAACAGTTTTTAAAGCACTTCCAAACTATAGTGGCTATAAATTTCTTAGGTTAATCTGAGTTTGATTTAATCTTTTCCGTACAGCCTCTGTGCTTTGTTGCATAGTGTCTTTCTCAGCACCCAATAAATACCATATACATATTTATTTATATTAAATTTAGCAAATTTACAGGAATTTTGCAGTGTTTCGGTAAGCAGAAGTGAGTCAATTGGTGCATTAAAATATATTTGTTTTTCATTTCATATATCATAACCTCTGCCACTGAAAACTGTAAAAATAAAACATTTACTTAGAACTTTATTATTGGAAACTGAAGTACAAAAAATAAAAATTATTATAATTTTGAAGAAACAGAAGTTTATGGCCGTAACTTGTCTCTACTTCACATTTTAATTCTCGGAATTAAAGTTTGTTTTGTCGTGTTATGGGGCAGTTTGAAGATGAAGCAAGATTTGCACTTCCTCATTTCACTCTGTGACAAGTTTAGTCATTTATAATGTGGTCTCAAGTGCGTATTAGCTTGAAATCCCTCCATGCAGATCACAGAGGAGCTGTGTTCATATCCACCATCCTTCCTATATCATTGTTTGGATTGGGAAAGAAAGGGATGTGTTTGGTAATGAAAGCAAAAAAAAGTTAGAGATTTGGCACGCTGCTGGTCAGACAGGAAGCTGTTGGTGTGGTTTCTTCTGCGGAACAACGGAGGAGGAAGCTGATTTGTACTGCGTAGTCTCTCAGACTAATCAAGATTCAGCCACTGAAAGAAAACGAGAGCTAAGAAAGTCGGGACTGAACGAATCCATGCTCAGTTAGATTGCAGCTCCTGAAAAAACTGAATTAGAGAAGAGAACATTCACAGTTCGTGATCTAAGTCTGTAAGAAGAGAAATAGTTTAGGAGTAAAATCGGGTCATGCTGCTAGTGTGAACTGTCTGGGGGTTTAAACTTCCCCAGCGATGGCAGTTTTAGCAGATGTGAAGCACGGGACTGGACAAGTTGCGTCTGAAGGAAGGGTATCTTGGCCAGTTTTCCTGCTGACAGTGGCTGCTGTCACCTCGTCTTCTCTGTCAGCTCTCTCCTTGTACCAGTTAGTGGATCTGAGAGCTGAAGTAGAGGCTCTTAAGACAGACATCAGCCGCATGAGAGAAGAGGAGCAACAGGTCACCCACAGAGATCAGGTAAGTAACGGTCAGTAGGGATTTCAACTAACATTCAATTTTTGTATTTCACAGTGTTTCTAAAAATGATAATCGTGTACATACAGACTGAAAACATCAAAGGAAGAGAAAATTTCAAAGAGCTTCGGGATTTACCAGAGTCAAAAAATGCTTTCAGTCAAATAAGAAGGAGAAGAACAATATCTGAATCAGAGATCTCAGGTAAGACAGACAAACATTTGATATTTGATGTGATGTATGACAGACTCTGACAGCAAACTCAGAGTCATGCAGAGTTTGCTGCATGACTCTGCATGCAGCTTTTTCAGAAAAAATCGTGATTTTACTTATAAGTAGTTCTCATCGTTTTAGATACAGGAACATTTTTAACTACAATTTTATGTTTGAATAAAATGCTTACCGTTTGCACATAACACAACATACAGTAATGACTGGAGTCCTGTGCTGAACAGACGGTGGCTTTTGAGTTGATGTAGTCTACACTGTGTTGCCAAAAGTATTTGCTCATTTGTTTAATTTAATCTATGAGTTCTTATCACTTTAATTACAAGTATGAGAATGGGTCACGATCAGGAACACGGTCAAGAAATTTTGTCACTGTTAGTACTGCATCAGCAGTATTATAACAAAGTGGAAGTGACAGCAGTAACACAGCCACAAAGTGTTAGGGTTCAGCGGATGCTGAAGCATGGTGCACATAAGTCACCAGCAATTGCCAGGAGAACAATACTTGTCTGCATTGTGTGAAGTGTAATTTTTGACTCTACACCACATGTTTGATCTACAGTGGAGTCTGGTGTGGGATGTTCTTCAGAAGCTAGGATTCTCCTCTTCCAGTGAAATGAGCTCTTAATTGTTCTGCATACTGATTTATTTGGATAGTGCCATGTTCCTAATGCTGTGGGACCTACAGGAAGGGAGGAGTCTGTTTGCTTTTTTGACATGATTGTCCAGAGGAGCACAAAACAAGGCCACTAAAAACTACTTTGTTGTGCAAGAATTTGACCCGACCTTCAAGGACCTCAAACCACTGGAACACCTTTTGGATGAATTAGAGACCCTGAGCCAAGTCTTCTCATCTAACATTAGTTTTTTACCACATTTATTTTGGAAGAATGGTCAGAATTTCCCATAATCGCAATTCAAAACCATATGGATAAAGAATTGGATTGATATTTGAAGGGAACCTTATCTTGAGTTTCAATAGCATGGAGTTCAATTTGTTCTAGTTGTAATGCAGATCCAAACACTCATTTTCAGTTGATTATAAAATAGCTGTTAGGAAAAAGCTGCCTTTTGCAGATTGCTTGGAACCCTGACTTTCACTTAACCCCCATCCTAAAGGTGCATAGGGGTTGTGGGAGACCGTGGAGTGAAGTAAAATGAAAAAAGCCAAACCAGATGCAGGATTGGGCGAGTTGTGTTAGTATTTGAATTAGATATATTTTCATACCGCAATACATCTCCCAACATTAACATATGAGAAGCATTTGGAGTTTCAGTGTCTTAAAGGGGATTTTGTTAAAATTAAAAATGGCTTCTTGTCCAGACAGTAAAATATGACGTAGTGAATTGCTTGATACATTTTTTTTCTATAACTGGAGTCCCAGAAGAAAATGCAATGGCCATCATGTACAAAAAAAACCAAATGATTTTAAATTGTTGTGTACCAGTAACATGATTTTACTGAAGTATCGTAAATGCAACTCCAGGAGTAGATTTCACAATTACCTAGTTATTTTAGTGTAAATACCCAAAAGGTGACAGAGAACTAATAAAATTGTCCTGCATTTTCTACCAGGTTCTGTCTCCTGCCTGCAGCTTTTGGCAAACAACAGCAGAAAACCCTTCAGGAAAGGTACACTGTTTCCTGTTTTGCTTTTATTTATATTTCTTCTACTTTGGAAATCAACATGCAGATAAATGTTCCAGATTAAAACCTACAGAAAATATGTTTGCATGTCAGCTGTTGGTGTTTTTTTTGCATCTTTTCTAACAAGATTCTCTGTCTTTTACCAGAACTTTCCTCGGATCTGTACACAGGTATCCCCTGGCAAACTGGGCTGAAGAGAGGCTCATCCCTGGAGACAGATGGGGATCGCATTGTAGTCAACGAGTCTGGTTTCTACTTTGTCTACAGTCAGGTGGGCTTGAGTATTGCAGTTTCCTAATTTGTACACTGGGGGCTGCTGCTGCTCTATTTGCAAAACCGTAGCTTTCTTTTCCTTTACACACGTTGCTTCAAAAAGGGTGTGCTCCCTCTGAGTATATGCTGTGTTTAATTACTGATTTTGAGGAAGGGTCAGACAAATTATAACATTTTTGTTGTCCTGCCTGTTTCAGAACTTTTTACAATGGACATAACCCATATATTCTTTGGTTGGTGTAGGTCTACTATATGGACAGCACCTTTACAATGGGGCACGTGGTGATACGATGGAAGAGGCATGTTGTGGGAAATGAGGATCAGGATGTGCATTTGTTCCGCTGCATCCAAAGCATGAACCCTGATTACTCTTTCAATACTTGCTACACAGGAGGTGAGCTTGTACCATATACTATATCCACTAATAGCAACTCATTAAAGAGATAAAGTACTGTTTCTTTAACTTAAGTTACATTATAGTTGTGATTTACTTTATGCAACCTGTCTGAAGTAGACGTCTGAATCCTGCAGGTATTGTAAAGCTGGAGAAGGGAGACTACTTGGAGCTTTTGATTCCCCGGTCTATGGCCAACATTTCCATGGAAGGAGACTCTACCTTTTTGGGTGCTTTTAAGCTTGCTTAAAATGCATCACCTTATACAAATGAGCAAAAGATGATAGGGGATAATTGCCATGTAGTTGGAGGAACGCGAGCAGTGCAGCAGAGCAGTTATGGTAACTTGTTGTTGAACAAAACATACAGCAATCAGCCACTTCTGCACTGGCAGAAATGCATATTGCACGTTTCCAGTGATGAACAGTCGGCTCTAATATGAAACAGACAATATGTTGAGGCTTTTAAGATTTACAATGTTCACTTATATTGCTGTTCATGTCAAAACATTCAGATCAATGTGTTTTCTTTATATAACCCCACACTTAGCAAGCACAACTTGAGGCTCGTTTTTCAACTTTTAAGCTTTAAAAATGCTTCATATTACTTAACATTTTAAGCAGAATTACCGTGTCACAAAGCATCTTATCTTTTTTTCAAATGCAGGTTTTTCATTGTGATGTTCTCAAGCCTTTACATATTTAGCTGATGTAAGAAGTTTGATGTAATAAAATGCAAACGTGTGCAAATGATAATGTGGGATGAGATTGTTATTTCATTTTTGGCCACAGGAAGCAAAGACATTATGTGGCAGAAGAAGAGAGAGACATCAAGATAAGGTGAACAGTGGAAACCAAGCTTACGAGTATATTTTTAGCTTCAAGAGAAACTGCAGGCAGATGCTGTCAGCTGTTTCAAAGAAGCTGATCAATGACTTTGTCAAACCAGTTTTCTGGAAGAAATTATCCTGCTTAAAAGTACCAAAGGTAATAACAAAGATATAGAAATTAAAGCTGCAAGCAGCCTCGGGCGGCCCTCGCAGCCAAGCGCCGCTCCGGCCTATCAGCCACCGCGGGGGTTCA
>CAEFZX010008926.1:0-16658 GCA_903066825.1 Alfaro cultratus
GCCGGTGAGTAGGATATATATATATATATATATATATATATATATATATATATATATATATATCTCCCAAGTCTTATTTAATGCATATGAACTATTTTTATTGCTACCTACTTTTCAACATCGCCTATCATTTTCAGAAGGTCTCTTCCCTCTTGTGACTGAACAGAAATGAAAAGCTAGCGCTAATTGTAAACTTTATAAATTTAAATGTACCATCAGTAAACTCACCCTGATCCTCTGGGCTCTGGTCAGCTTCACCTCGAAGATGAAGGGATGTGGGTGCTCCTGTGTTGCCGCGCAACAGTCGCCTTTCTCCATGACTACGAGCCGCAGCCGACCAGCTCAACTAAAACGTCTTTAAGAAGTTAAAGACAAGTTCTTCGACCTAAACGTCCTTTTAAAACTTTCTCCCCAAGCACGAGTTTCCGTCTCGCGCCTTACTTTGATTTTATTTTAAAAGTTGAAGCTGAAATTGACAGACGCGCGCGTGGAGGAAGAGTGTGACAGAGCGCGAGACCAAATATTTACATTAAGCTTAGAAACAAACGCCACCGCTTTCTGTCCTGTACTTGCACCCTTAGCGTGAGACACCACGCTGAAGCCCGACTTGTTATTCTTTCTCTGCCCTTCCCATCTACGGTACGTCTCTGAACTCACCTGTCCCGCCCCTTCACACACAAACACACACACTGTACAGTACATACCTACTCAGGGTGGTTTGGTTCGGGCGGGTCAGACCGGTCCCCGAAACTGAACACTTCGAAAAATTGTTTTATAGTATGTTAAAAAAGAAGAAGAAAGAAGTTTCATTCACCTACAGATTACTGTTTACATGTGTTGTATCGTGTCATCCACAAGGGGGCGCTGTGCGCTGCTGCTTCCCATGGATTTGACCTTCCATGTAAAAGGTTCACCTGAAAGTTGAACGTTAAATCAACTTTCAGGTGGTTCCGAGATCATGTAGGCTATGTAGGGTAACAATCACGAAACTAGAGGCTGAAAATGTTTTGTTCTCTGATGCAATTAACATTCTTTCTACAATATTTAAAGAGTGCCTTTTGGTTTCTAGCCCAAAGGTGAAGTCAGTTATTTTCATTCTAAAAAGTGATTACAGCATTTGCTTGAAAGCTTTTTCGGAGTCAACCTGTTAAGTAAATTTCAAACACTAGAGGTCTATTTTTCTTTATAAATGTTTGACTTGGGAAAATTGGACTAAATTGCGATTTTACCATTAATAAAGGGCAGTCATGATTTTTTAACCATATGACTTACACAGGATATAACATCAATCGCAATTAGTTGTCAGACCACAGTAAAAGTGGAGCTTTTTTGAAAGGAAATCGTGAAAAAGATGTTGTTCTTGACCAGGTTTGCAGGCAAATGCAGCAGGGCTTTTGCCCACTCCTCCACACACATACAGTATCTTGTCCTGATCTTTCAGGTCTTGGGGCTGTCACAGACTCTCAGCTGCCTCCCTCTGAGTTTCTATTGGGTTTAGGTCTGGAGACTGGCAAGGCCACTCCAGAACCTTGAAATGGGGCCACTCCTTAGTTTGTTTGCGTTTCAGGCCTTGTTTACGCTGGTAGACCTGGCCATGACCCATCTTCAGTGCTTCCTCAGAGCATTGAAGATGCAGAGAGAAAGAGG
Organism: Alfaro cultratus; assembly: GCA_903066825.1. Taxonomy (NCBI): domain Eukaryota; kingdom Metazoa; phylum Chordata; class Actinopteri; order Cyprinodontiformes; family Poeciliidae; genus Alfaro; species Alfaro cultratus. The sequence continues at coordinate 1,648 of CAEFZX010008926.1, forward strand.
TTGCTTGCCAAAATCATGGGCCCATCCATCCTCTCCTCAGTACTATGGAGTCAATCTGTTCCCTTTACAGAAGAGCACAACCAAAGCAGGAAGTTTCCACCTGATGCTTCATTGTTGGGATGGTGTTCTTGGGATTACTCATCCTCCTCGGCGTCTTCCATGCCTTCTCTAGATTATTGAAATGGACATTAGCAAACTCTTCAGGTCATTGACCAGATACTCCCATATAGCTTTGGGCTAATCCCCCAACTTTCTCACGATCATGGACGCTCTACAAGGCCATATGTTCCATAGAACCCCAGTCCGAGGGAGAATGACAGTCATCTTCCGTTTTCTGGCGTCAATAATCATTGCCTTCTCACCAACCTGTTTTCATATTGTCCTGTAGCCTGTCCCAGCCTTGTACAGGTCTATAATTTTGTCCTAGGGTTAGGACAAACAGCTCTTTGGTCCTGCCAGTGGTGCTGAGATTGGAGTCTGATTTGTCTTCTTGTATCTTATGGCAGTTGACAAACAACTTTAAGGTGCATTACTACCACATCCTAGATCAGAGTATGACGACATCCTACAATACCAATGTATCCTATCCAAAATATCTTCCACTTTTAGTTTGAGTACGATTATGCGGACAGGTGTCTTGTAAACAGGTAAACAAGTTCCATCAGGTGCAATTAACACAGGTAATGAGTGGAGGATCAGAGGCCTTCTTAAAGATGAAATAACAATCTGAGCCTGAATTCTTGTGATCAAATCCTTATTTCAATCAAAATGCCAATTAATTATATAAAACCCATACAATTATTTTTTTTTAGATTTTGTCACAGTTGAGGTGTACCTATGATGAAAATTTAGACATTTAAATTCTTTGAAAGCTTGAAAAACATTGAAAGTCTAATAAATACCTATTTTCCGTAATGTGTTTAATCTTTTTACAGAATTACTGAAACAATTAACTTTTTGACTACATATTATTTACTGAGAAGCAGCTATGTGATCTATAAGCCCATGTATTTATTGGAGTTTAATCTAAAAAGAAGATTCTAGAGATAAACTGAAATGTTTTAGCAGATACAATGTAATATAAAGACAAACAAAAGGACACTTTTCGAATCTGTGATGCCAAGTAAGGCTATTGGTCCCAACAGCAAGCAAAAATTACCCTCCTTTTTAAAGCATGAAGAAAGCCTCTTTTTTCCTCCAATATATTTATTGACACAGTTGAAAACATTCTATTTCAAGCAATAAGGATTTATTTATAGAACATTTTCATAAGCAAATCAGCATAAATTAAACAGACCTATACATTAAAACTGAGTTAATGTTGCTGGGCAGAGGGTTGAAGTTGTGTTGACATACTGAATTATTTCACTACAAACTGAATATACAAAATAAAAAAAATAAAAAAATAAAAGTGATTGAACTGTAACAATTTTTTTTGTTGTTTTTTAGGAAAAAAAAGCAAAACATTTTTGCAGACTCTGCCCAACAATTTCAGGAATTATACTGATGAAGTGATTTTTATTAGTGATGTTATGGTCTGAGTTCTGTGAGCTATGAAATTCTCCCATTAATAATCTACTGTTCAGCACAGAAAATTACAGTAGCCGAACAATAGTCAACATTATCTGCTATCTTTATGAGAGTATTTAAAAAAAAAAAAAAAAGGATGCTTGCTTATCGCCAGAGAGGAAGACCAAAGTAACGCTTCAGCAACGAACCCAGAAGAGAGAGAGGGGGATGATGGAGAACATGGTGGATAAATCCCTGATGTTAAGCTGTGCTGTACACCTTGCTGTAGTAAACATGTCTGTTTTAGCTGCGGTGGTCGAGTCTGAATCCTGATGGTGTCTGGAAATGGCTTAAAGTCAGGTTTTTGTTTCAGCTGCGATGGGCTGCCTGGTGGTGTGGCAAGAAAAAGAAAAAAAAAAGAAGAGTGGAGTATGTACAGTATGTGACCTCAGCGGAAGTCCGCTTCACAGCACCATCCCTCCGCCCATGATCTCCATCCTCTGTCCAGGACAAACAAAAACAAAATATTATGGTGTCAGTAGAGATGTTAATATCTGTATCGGTCCAGACATTGAACAAAAATTCTAAATTAGGTATTGGTGACGATGTGCCAGATCCATAAATACAGATTTATTTACTCTAATTCTATGCTTTATTCTCTGAGCGACGTCTTGCTTTATTATTCATTTCACATTACATTTAGAATTCCTATTTAAACTTCCTCAACCATTTGAAAGATTTGCTGCACTTTATTTTTTAAATGTCTGACCAAGCTCGTCAACCTATCGCGTTTATCAGTTTCAGTATATTATTTCTTTTACACTGGTTGTTGCACTGGCTGAACAAATTACATTTTTGTTGTGTTCACATGTTTGTCCAAGCTTGTGATGCTATTGGTGGACTTAAGTGTGCTGTAGTGGTGCAGATAAAATTGTAATTCGGTATATTTATGTTTAAAAAAAGAAAAGCCAGTTTAGCGCTGTTTTCCCATATCAGCTGATACTAAACCTCGGATATTGGTATCAAAAGTGAAAAAAAGTCAGCCCTATTTAACACATGCTGGGCATCATGGCTCATCCTAAACGCTTAATGAAGTCCCACTGCCTTTACCAAAAAAAAAAAAAAAAAAAAAAAGAGTCCTCAAAGTGGGTGTTTCCACGCACAATTGAAGGTGTTTATTCTCTTCTTACTTTGACTTTATTCTCATAGAACTTTATTCCTGTAATATTACTGATCCCTTATTTGAAGGAGTTCATTTTTTCTCAGTATAAGCCTACTACTATGTCATTCACGTAACATTTGTGGCTCTAATGAGTTATTAAGAAGGACTGATGGCAAAAATGGCATTTTGGATTGTGACTGTTGCAACCCTCTGCATAAATGATACCATATTAGGAATTATGAGAATAAAACCCAGCTTGACTCATTCTAGAACAAACGCCACATCATCATTTATTATTACGACACGGCAACATGTGTGACGTTACCTGAGGCGGCTCTATGAAAGCCAGCCAATCGGACGAGTGTGTCGGAAGCAGCCCCATTGACTGACACTTATAAATGGCCAACGCCGCTCCTAGAAGGTTACCGATCAGGTAGACGAGCCCCTGTAGCCACTGCTGACTGGAGCTCTCCAACAGTTTGAAGGCTGAGCGAAGAGGACGACACGGTCAGTGCGTCAGAAACGAACACGGATTCAGAGTGGAACCGGCGGACAATCTCAATACTCAACACTCACTCGCTGACATCGACATGAGAGCCTGTATGGGCCTCCAGGCCATCATGCAGACCATCATGATGGGGAAGATGGAGATGGTGTTGCCAGACATGTACATGATGAACAGGTTCATGGGAATCTGCTTCAGGGGCCCGAGGGCCACGTCCCAGCAGCGCTACAGCACAAAACAAGAAAAGAAAAAGAAAGAGAGAGTCAAGTTTGCAGCAAAAACGGTTTGAGGTTTGTGACAGCCAACTTTGTGTTGTCTTTCAGCTTCTGTCTGTTATGGAATATGTTGGATGTTAAAATGTTGGAAATGCTCTACCTTCTCCACCAGGTTCTTGTCGGTCTCCTGGATGCTGGTGTCGGGAACGGGTTTCTCCGAGTAGCCGATGGGGTACACGACATCGCCCTGACCGCCTTGTCGGTCACCACGGCTCCTGCAAGCGGCAACAACAGTCCAGCTCTGAATCAAACCGTTTCTGCAACATTCAGATTAGTGCTAATGTATGGAGACTGGTTGTTTTGACCAACTAGTGAAGGATCCATCTTGGTTTAATTATATTCCAAACACCATGTGACCAACCAGAGGCCAGCCTTTAAATGATGGCCTCCGGTGCCCAGATGAACACTTGTTATTTATTTGAAAGTGGACAAAATGGCAAAGCTAGTAGGAATTGCTCAGTGCTGAAGAGAAAATCTGGGTTTATTGCGTCTGATTCGGTTCTCTCGATGTACGAAAACAGATTTTGAAATCAGAGCTTTGTGGCCAAATTAAGTCTCTTATAAAGCTTTAATTTACTGATACTGAAAAGACTATTACAGGGCTATGCAGGTTTTATCGACTTTATTTATTTATATTTATATTTATGAATATAATGTAAGACCTATATAATGACAAAGACGTACAAAGAAATGCAGGAGACCAAAACTCTAAAAGTTTTGTTTATCTTTTCTTTTTTTGTGGCACTCTAGCTAACTAGAGAGCCTTATGCTAACTGTAAATGAACCATATGCTAGCTGCTAATGGCTTGTTTGTCTGCTTGCTAGCTAGTTAGCAAGCAAGTTTTAGCATCTTGATACTGGTAGCCTCACTTGCCTTGAATCACATAAAGCCTCAAATTCCTGTCTGATAGAAAAGTTCAGTGGAACCCCCCCCCAAAAAACCCTACATAGAATATGTAAGATTGAATCGTTCTGCCACAACAAAATTTAAGACCTGCGATTAATGTATTCATCTTTAACAAATTTAAGACATTTTACGGCTACCTTCATTTTAGATAAATGAAGCTAGGACTTTTTGAAGGTCCTAAAATTTCCAAATCTAACATGTCCCATAAAATATGTCGAAATAATAAACGAGAATATGTTCAGTCATCCTGTTATCAGCTGGATGTTTGACTTACTCTGTCTCAAAAAAACCAAATGAGTTAAAGACATATCTTGACAAGTCATACAACATAATAGGTCTTTTTTAAAATACCTGTCAGGGCTGATCAAACTGAAAACTGTTGTGGTCAACACTGGTGCACGTTTAGGTGGCATTCTCTGCAACTTTTTGCTTCAGAATAAATAGATTCCTGGCTAGAAAATCAAATAAAGACCTAAATAATCCAGTGGTCTGTTTTGACGGGAACTTTTAAGAGAACTTCAAACAACTATATGAATAAAACTGTAGAAAGTATGGAACGGTGAAGGAAGAAAACGGCCATGAGTCCAAGATGCAAAACTCATGTTAAAGTTATAGTAAGACTCTTTTTCTCTTGTTTTTTTCTTTCTGAAATCACATTCAGAAAACAAGCACATTACTCCCTCTACAGGCCTGGCGTGGAAAACTATAAATTAGAGATTCCAGAAGCTGAATTGTGAAGGACCCTACACACGGTATCAGGACTTCAAGTAAAAAAAAACAATTGCTATTTGCGTATTTGAAGAAAAAAAAGTACAATTGTTTCATTTTGAACCACAAATAGTTTCAAGTACCTGCTACAGTTTAGAACACAGTACTCCAGCTGATACAAATGGTATGTAAGCACAGGCAGGGTGATACAGAAGAGCAGTCTACCTTGTGCTTCCCACACTGAGCTCAAGGGCCCACTTCATCCTTCGGGCTCCGCTGCCTCCTCTTGTGGACAAAGCTCCTCCTCCTTGTCCCCCTGGAGACGCCATGACAACAAACTTCACTGCTGGTCCTTGGAGACAGTGTGCACCTGCACGCAGCTAGAAAAATACATGAAGATATTCATTAAATTTTTTGTTTTATCTTCCCTTTTTAAGGATCAAGAAAAGGAAAATATTAAGAAAGTAAACAATAAAGAAACTTCATTTTACTGCAGATGATAATCTGCAAGAATATTACTTCAACTTTTTCCTCATGTCATGTCACAACCACAAATTTTAGCAGATTTGGGTGGGATTGTTCAAGCCTTGAATATGATGCCCCTTAATAAAGTCAAAGCCCAGACCTTTCAGTTGACAATATGTGCCAAGGCAGGAACACTTTTCCTTCTTCTTCACCACTATACACTACTCTATATTGGTATACACTGAAATTTGTGGTTGTAACATACAAAAAGCTCCAGGGGTGTGTGTGAATACTTTTGTAAATCACATGACCAAAATGACTGAACAATATAAACATAACACACTGACAACAGTAAAAATATTTAACTGTCATGGACAGAAAGGTTCCTGGAACAGTGGATACTAATAAGCTCACAACAGTATGAAATCAGACCTGGTAGAGGTATAAATAACATCTAAAACAGAAACTGAGTCAGATTTAACCACTAATCGACGATTACATTATTTGTTGCGCAATATACAGTAAATAGCATAAAGAAGTCCATTTCCAGAAGCTGAAATTGGAATGATTTGCACTTTTAACACCTTTTTAATTGTCACAGATGCCATTTTTGCTAATTTGACACAAGCACATTTTAAAACTAAGATTTTTGTTTAACAGCGGGCGAATTTAATAAAGCAACAGCTTTGTTTAGAGCTGTCTAACACAGACACATGGATAATAAGGCGGGACATTAGCACGTATTGATAGCAGTCGGGGAGATTTGGATTAGGTATTACAGATATTAGTTGGTTTGAGTTGCTCCAGTAAACACAGCGGTTAGAAGTAGCAGCGCGAGGCAGCGCAGGCAGGGTGTCGCTGTCAGCTAACGTCGAACCGTTAAAGCCACGCGCACTGTTGGAGGTTAGCTTACCTTATAAATACATCTAAACCAGTGTTGCTGCCGTTCAAAGTGGGCTTTTTTAAGAAAGACGAACGACACTGGCCCGTAAGGAGAGCCGAAGAACAACTTGTTCCGCCGACACTCGCTGATTCCGAGGCCCGCAATGATGGCGCAGTTACGCTCAGAGACGTAGGTGCACGTAGACGTCGCACAGCCAGTAGTTGGTACGTCAGCGTGGCCGCCATATTGGGGAGGAAGCTTCCGCCACATTTACTTACATACACAGGGCTTTTGCGTTATAAAAGTTAAAATTATTCAAAAATATTTTTAAAAAATTTTGTCCCACACATCATATTTTTTTGTTTTTCCATATTTTGCGTTGAATTATATCTTAAGATATACTCAAACTTTTTCTTTTGGCAAATTATGCATTTTGGAGAATTTATGTGATGGACCAAAAATAAACTAGGATGCAATTGGGATGTAAAAGATAATTTTTATATGGGTTGTTCTTCTTGAGTTACCTTCGACCGCTCAGCAGCTTCTACAGGGAATGCACTACTTACCCAGCCTTACAGTTTAAGGGAATGACATGACCACAACTTTATAGATTTAGTGCAGAGGTAAACAAAGGTAAAATAACCTGAACAGGTGATCAACTCAAAACCTTCCTGTGATCGACTGGTCGATCGGGATCAGCGCATTGAGCACTCTTGACCTAGAGTTATGCCATCTTCAGATGACAAACTAAACAGTGCTCTGTGTGATATTCAAATATGTCAGGGTATTGTTTAAAAACAACAAAAAAAAACACACCAAACAATGAATACAACCAAAAACAGACCAAATCTAGGGCTTTTATTATATCAAACATTACCCACAGTGATATGCTGCAACATCTAAACACCACATGAAGAATAAAAGTTAAACATGTATGTGCATCTTAGCTGTCAGTTCAGAACAATCATATTATATACAAACTTACTGACAATCAAAGCAGTGCAAACCATATTAAGTATACATGAATCACATATAAGAGGCACAGTGGTTCTGTACAGTGTATGCACATTGAGAAACAGCTTAAACACAGATATAAGGTCTGAGTGATTAAGGCTCAGCTTCTTTATGTTTGTTCAAAAGGCAAAAAAACAAAACAAAACATATAACTCCCATAATAAAGATAAATCAATGCTGTGTAAGGTCGGTTGTTTTTGCTACATGATATCTTGTGAGTGCATTTATTTCTTTTTTTCCTTATTATAGGAAAAATATTTTCAGTTTGTTTTTCTTTTCTTCATCACTTCACTTCATTGGTTTTCTTTGTGTCACTTGTAGAGGCTGAGCTCTGGGCTGTGGTACAGGCACATGTAAGAGTCGCAGAGCAGCCTCCGGGCCGACTCCCTCAAAGACGAGGCGTCCACCCTGCTCAGCTCCTCCTCCGACAGGCCGAGGTAGCGGCCCACCTCGGGACACGCCCTCACCTGGGGGATGTTGAAGCCGTTCTCGCCACCTGGGCGAGGAAGCGAACAAACGAATGTGAGGCTTTTGTGCTTGACACAAGAGAAGTGATTTGTGCTGCCCTCCTGCTCACCTTCTCGGTCTGCCATGCTGTCGAAGAACAGCCAGTCGGAGGCCTGGGGTCCGTGCTTGACGAAGCTGACGTAATGGCTGGTTTCGATGCACGTCACCGCAAAGAGAGACATGCGCTGGCGGGTGTGATGCAGAGGGCCCGACCACGTCCCCTGAGGAACAGCGATCTTGACCGGGTTGTGCGACGCGCGGTTCCTGTGACTGTGAACCTAGTCGCGCGCAGAAGAAAAAAAATGAACAGAATCAATACCGCTCTTGTTTTTTTTGTTTGTTTTTTTATCATTATTATTTCGACAGATTTTCCAGGTGATAAAAGGGATACCTGCGTGCTGCACGTCTGGCAGTATTGCTTAAGATGTCCGGGAGTGATGTCCAAGTCTTCGTAGCACTGCACACACTCCCACTCGGCTACGGCCTGGCAGATACTGCACTGCCTGAAAGCTACAGACACAGGTACACACAGCAAGAGATGTATTCATAAACGAAATAAAAACTGCAAATGAAACAAGCAAAACATGATATTAGACACAAAAGACAAGCAAAGAAATCTTACTGTCATCCAGCAAATCTGTGATATCCAGACTGAGGGTGGGCAAGATGGCGTCAAACATTTTGAAGTCCTTCCCAAACCGGGGCATTAGCAGAAGTAGACATGAGGGAGCCTGGTGGGGCAAGGGATATAAATACAAGTTCTTGTAAGATGCTCAGGCTCAGACTTTGTCTGATCAACGTTTTAGTGTTAAAAAAAAAAATCCCTATGCTGAGGTTGAGCTAAAAGACTCATGTCTTGATTCTCTAGTTCATTCACGTTTTTGCAGGAAACTTAAAGTTCAACAATGATGGAGTCAAGATAGACTAAGAAAAATATTAACGCAACACTTTACAGCGAAATGAAGATTGCATGTCACCTCTGTTTAAAGTAGCTAAAAGAAACAAGAACTTTTGCAATTCTTGGGTAGGACAATTAGTCTTATAAAATCCAGTCTTCCTTCCTTCACTTCCTCTGCTGCCATGGTTAAAACTACAGACAGACTATGCAAAAAAAATCTACGTCAATGTTCACAACTTCTTCTTCTGATAGGCCTGGTCAAAACCGACCGGAGACAATCCAAGTGAAGGGCAGAAAGCCTGAACTGTGCTGTAAGCAAGACTTTTTAAAAAATTTTTTTTTAGAGGAGTTGCACAGGAAGGCAATGGCCACGGTACCAGCTGGATGATGAAATCCTGAACTTTACCTCGGCAAACTTGAGGCCGCCGTGCAGGAAGGAGGACTCCAGCAGGGACTGAACGCTGGCGACCCTCATGGACACGGGCGAGGCCCTGGGGATGGGCGAGTCGACGGGGGACGTGGGAGAGGTGGGGCGCGTTGGTGGAAAGAGTTGGTAGAGATGGCACTCCTGAGCCTGCTGAGTCACTGATCTGAAACAGAGAAAAAGGGAGGAGGACAGGTGTGACTTTTAGATGTGGCACATTGAAAAAGTACTTTCCTCTGGGGTTACTGAAGTCATAATCAAGATTTTTCTGGTGTTTTGTCAATGAAAGCAAAGTTTTAAAGTTAAAAAGTACATTCTGTAGCTTTTCTTGCTGCCATGAACGCCGAAAATGACTTATAGTGCAACAAAAACAACTCAGATTTTCATTCACGTAAGAGATTTCTGAACTTGTGTCTCCAGTGTGTCTGATATTGTGTGAACTAAACTAGCCGTAGGTCTGGGTTGTGCTGTGCTCTTGCACAGGAATGCAGGGGACGTTGTCGCTGCAACAACCAGACATGATGGCATTGTTTGCATATGAGCTACAGGTCTGACTGCAGCTGTGACCACATTTGAACCAGGAAGAGAGTGTTAACCTTATATGCTGGTAGAATAAAGGAGCTGATGAGTAAATTACCTGATCTTTAGGAGCGGCTCGACTCGCAGCAGCTGGAAAAGCTTGTTCAGGAACTCTTCGGGATCTGACAGAAAGGGCGAGAGAGCAGTGTGGCAACATTCCTTAGTTTTATTAACAGAGAACTTAAAAAAGCAACAAAAAAAAAAGAAAACCAGGAAATCAGAGTCCCGGACGCAATGCATGCACACCTTTTTCCTGGTTGGTGAAGCCTGCGTTGCTGTTGGCAGCTTCCAGCAGGCGCCTCAGAGCCATGGTCTTACTGGCACACACGTAGCCGTTCCTTAACAACACAGAGACACACACACACACACACACATTTTAGATTAAGTTCTGTGTGGGGTGGGGAATTTTGCTTTTCAAAAACACTCAGTAAGAGTAGCTGTGTTTCCATTACAAACGTGTGCAAATCTTTGTCAACATTCTGATAATGTTGAGAAAAAAAACGAAAAAATAAAACACATGCACCTTCTCAGCGGGTTGACTATCTCACAGCGAAGCAGGTCCTGAGCCTGTTTGGAGCTTTGGTCCGTTTTGGGGTCAAAAGGCCAAAATAACACCCAGTCTGCTGAGCTGCAGCAGGAGAACAAACTACAGACAAAGGGAATCAAATGCCTTCATTGTTTCACTTGTTATCCATTTTTTTTTTATAAACAGAAAGAGAGGAGTCTGTCAGTATCCTGCATCTGACAGACTCGAATAAACCAGATTTACTTGCTCTTCTTTGACACACACAAAGATTTTTTTTTAAATGTTTCCCTGTGGGTATCTAGGCATTTGCAAGAAAATGGGTTTCAATCTTTAATGCTTTGGATATTTTTGTTCCCTTCTCCTGACTGGCACATTTGTACAATAAAATCATTTTTATTATCTTGTGTAACCTATACGGTAACTATGACTTTAGTCTAAGAATGCAGGTAAACTTGATAAAAATCCAATGAGGACTGATGATCTTTATTTCAGGCTAGTCCAATTTGATGTAGTTGATTATTGAGTGTAGGGCTGAAATGATTAACCGTGATGAATCAATTACTGAAATAATTGTCAACCAATTTAGTAATTGAATAATTGTTAGCTAGAGTACACAGACTCAAAAAAGGCCAGCTGCTGAGAGAACACAGGTTGAGCAATAATGAAGCCAAAACTGTACAAGAAATGTATACATTTCGCATTTTAGATAATAAAAAAATAATTCTTTGTCTATAAGAATTATAGACAAGTGGCATAGTTTTAGCTCGACATGGTTTGACTTCTGTTAAAAAAAAAAAAAAAAAACAAGACAAAAAAAACTTCTATTTAACACTTATGAAAAAAATCTAATTATTAATTGGTTAATCCAGAAATGATCAGATTTTCTTAAATTTCAGGCAAGAAAATGCCTTTTTTTTATTTAAAAAAATAAAATAAAATTATTGGTTTCTTTGCATTTTATTAATGTATTTCTAATACTATTTTTTTTTTTTAAAAAAGGCTGAAATGAAAAACCTGCAAAAAGTGACAATTATGTCTATCCGATTAATTGTCAGAGAAATTGTTCATCAATGACTAAAATAATCGTTTGTTGTAGTCTAATCTGAATGTCTAATCAAAAGGTGCCTTAAATTCAACATGTAAGATGCACATTTATGCAACCAGGTTACTGCTTCCATCGTTTTTCTCTCAAACACATAGATGTTTCTCACCTGAACAGCGTGGCGTCCAGGTAGCAGGAGTTGAGGTGACCCTGGACGCCTCTCTTTGAGCCTTCGTACAGCTGCCTGGCCTCGTCCCCGTCCACCGGAGGAGTGTGTTCGTCCACCCGCTCGCTTCCCCAATCTGCAAATGCTGAGAGCCACGGATGCAGGTTGGAATTACAAGAGAACGGGCGACATCGCTTTCAATATGCAACAGGGCGCAGAAATGTCCTGCGGCCTGGCTTCGGCTAAGCGGCTAACGCTTTCTCACCTATTGAGTTGCAACGCTCCACTTGGTTGACGGGCTTCTCGGGGACGGGGAACCTGGAGTCCCGTCTGCAGTTGCGAAGCTTGACGAACAGCCCCTTGTTGGTGGAGCAACGGAAGTGGCGTACGCCGAGGTAACTGCCGTCGGTTCCAGCTGACAGCTCCTGCTCCTAAAACGCAAAAGTGTGGGGAAAAAAAATAAAATAACACATGTGCTGTAATCCGGTTGCATAACTACGGAAGAGGATTAGGGCCACCGAAAAAATAATAATAATAATAATTCTGACTTTAAAGTCAGAATTCTGACTTTAATCAGAATTCTGATTAAAGAATTCTGATTAAATTCTTTAATCAGAATTAAATAATTAAATTCTTTAATTCTTAGAAAAAAGGATCATTCTTTTTTCTAAGAATGATCATTGAGGATCATTCTTAGAAAAAAAAGAAGTCCAACAACCTATTAGTATGGATTAGCTTTAGTTCATGATTCCTTACTTTTTCCTTCTATTTTGGCCTACATAATGTCTCATTAATTACAACTCTTTATTTGATTTTAAATTATTTTAGAAAACCAGAATGCCCTGATGTTACCTAAAACAGTTCTGTGTCGTATCTGAGATCAGTTCTGTGCAGAACCTCAACAATATTTAAAAGTCAAGAGAAATTAAACTGAACAAGAAAACTGAAGCTGAAGCTGCACTCACCAGCTCAATTCCTGCCACCAGCTCCTTGACGGCCCCTAAGTGACCAATCCATCGGATAACCCCGAAGAGCGGCGGGTCGTTCACCTCAACCATCGACCCGATCTCCAGCTCCGTCTCCAGTCCCGTTCCTCCGTAATAATCTGCACCCTCCTCCTCATCCTCGTACTCCTCTTCATTGTCTACAGGTCTTAAAGGCGAGAAAGGACTGTGGGAACCGTTGGTGTGCTCCAAGGCGGACACTGGTGATAGGTTTTGAGGTTTTGGAGGCGGCAGTGGGCGTGTGAGTAAAGGTTTGTGTGTAGGCTTTGGAGGAGGAAGAGGAGGCTTGAGTGCTTGTTTAGCAGGGAAAACCAAGGGCATCCTGGGAGCAGGAGCTGGTGACGTTGGGGCTTGTTTGGTAGTAGGGGACAACGCTGGCTTCAAGATGGGCTTAGGAAATTGGGGAAGAGGATTTGGATGTTGAGATGCTTGTTCTGAGAACACAGAATTAAGAAAAAATTAAATAAATGAATATTTTCTGACAGTACCACTAGAAAATCAATATGTGGGAGAAACCCTGTGATGCACCTGCAAAAACATTGCTGACGGGAAGCAGCACTCCATAGAGGTGACAGGGAATGTGGCAGAGCCTATGTTCCTTGTAAAGTCCATCCCAGTTACCAGCAGGAGCATCCTACAACAACATAACGCCAACAAACCAATAAATAAGGAGGAGGATTCAACATCCTGAGGCCAGATGCATCTTGTGTGGTTCATGCTCACCAGAAGGACTCCGACGTACGTCGAAGACGAGGATCGGCCAGGCAGTGCACCACAGAACCGCACCTCCCCGCTGTTGACAATGCCATCCAGGCTGACGCACACTCTCTGGCCGACGTGGAACGGTGGCGGTGACGACGAGCTGCGTGGATTGTTTTGAACGGCAATGGGTGCCGACTCGGCTGTCCGCGAGAGCACGGCCGGCGTCTGCAGCTGGACCTTGGGGCGATTGTGATGGAGGCTTATGCGACGCAGGTGGGGCTGGTTGGAGCGATCGTTGTTGCTACGGTGGCCGTTGATGCCGTGGTTGGTGCGGCGGGAATGGTCCCTGGCTTTCTCCGGCGCATCGATGTTGTTCCTGCTGGACCAGTGGCGGAGGCGGATGTGGCTCACGGGGACGAAGAGGCCGCAGGAGTCGGGACAGGGGAAGTAGCGGACGCCCTTGTAGGAACCGTTGCAGGTTCCTCTACCCACTGCTGATCCCTGGAGGAGCAACAGGGAGGAAAAACAGGATTTTCAAGAGCAATTCATTTGTCATTATTTGTTAAGCAGACATGCATTAAAATTAGGGCTGAGAAAATGATTAATCTGAATAATCAGATTAATCATAACTAATGGGATGATTATCATGATTCATTCCATAATTAATTATGATTAATCTGCATTCTACAGATTAATCATGACAAATCATTGGCTCAATCCGATGATGATCATGATTAACCATGAAGCATAATTAATCACGAGAAATCATCCAATTAATCGTGACTAATCACGAAAAACCATACTAAATTACGATTGATCACGAACAGTCATGAATATTCACAATTAATCACGCTAAATCACAATCAATCATCGGATTAGTCACGATTAATCATCGGATTAATCACGATTAATCAGATTAATCACGATTAATAACAAAAAACCTCAGATTAACCACAATAAATCATCAGATTAATTTATAATTGAAATAACTGTCAACAAATTTTGTAATCGCTAACTCGAACATACAAATTCAAATAATGCCATTCGGTGGAAAAAATAACAATTCAGAGCAGTAATTAACCCAAAACTGAATAAAAATATGTACGTTTTACATTTAAGATGAAAACACCTAAATAAGCCAAATCTCCTCAAGTGGGATAATTTTACCTTCACTTGGTTCAGATTTACTGAAGTAATTCTATGGTTTTGCATTTTAGGCAATGGAATGTATTTTCTTATTTTTAAAAAATGAACTGAATAATTTGTTTGTTTATTTTTATTTCCTTTATTTAACCAGATAAACCCCGTTGAGATCTGGATCTCATTTTCAAGAGGGACCTGGGCATCTTTTATGCATTTCTTCAGATCTTTTTATTTAACCCTTTAAGCCTTTTCTATATACAAATATAATATGCCATTTCTTAAATCGGATTAATCGATTAATCATCAGCATAATCAATAGATTAGTCGATTACCAAAATAACTGATAGTAGCAGCTCCGATTAAGATGTAGTGTTTAGACCCAAATTCATCTGAGAATATCTGTGGTGTGAACTAATGATAAGGGTGATGGCAAAGAGACCCCTAAGAGGTGGAGCTAATCACCAAATCACCACACTATTTTCTCATTTTATATTATGTTTTGCACAACACCCAACTCTATGATTTGATTTGAAAAACCATTTTAAATGTATTACAGTTTTGAGCTTAGCTATTAAGTTTGGAAAGTTCTTTC
>CAEFZX010008929.1:0-10718 GCA_903066825.1 Alfaro cultratus
TAGGGTTGAGGTCAGAGGAGGATGGTGACCACACCATGAGTTTCTCCTCTTTTATGTCCATAGCAGCCAATGACACAGTGGTATTCCTTGCAGCATGAGATGGTGCATTGTCATGCATGGAGATGATTTTGCTACTGAAGGTACGGCTCTTCTTTTTGAACCGTGAAAGAAAGTGATCAGTCAGAAAGTCCATATGCTTTGCTGAGGTCATTTTCACACCTTCAGGGACTCTGAAAGAGCAGACCAATTATCCTCTCCCCATGATTTTGGCCCAAAAAATGACTCCACCACCTCCTTGCTGACGTCACAGCTGTGTTGGGACGTGGTGGTCATCCACCACCCATCCACTACTGCGTCCATCTGGACCATCCAGGGTTACACAGCAGTCATCAGTGAACAAGTCTGTTTGAAAATTAATCTTCATGTAGGGCTGGGCCCACTGCGACCGTTTCTGCTTGTAAGCTCTGGTTATGGGCCGAATAGTAGGTTGATGCACCGCAAGCCTCCGGAGGATCCTCCACCTTGAGGTTCCAGAGGCACCAGCAGCTTCAAATAACTGTTTGCTGCTTTGTAAGGGCATTTTAACAGCTGCTCTCTTAATCCGATGAATTTGTCTAACAGAAACCTTCCTCATTATGCCTTTATCTGTACAAATCCATCTTTGTTCTGAATCAGCCACAAATCTCTTCACAGTACGATGATAACGCTTCAGTTTTTGTTAAATATCTAATGTTTTCATGCCTTGTCATACGGCACTACACTATCTGATGATTTTCGTCAGCAGAGAGATCCTTTCTCTTTCCCATAGTGCTTGAAACCTGTGGCCTGCTTAATAATTCTTAAGAAAGGAAATCTCCTTCTTAAGTAGATTTTCTTTAATTGAGCTCACCAGACAAACTAATCAACCCAGCTCTCTGAAATTAATTAAAGTGATTCAAAGAGCCCAACAAAAGATTTTATCTTTATGACACTTAAATCCAATTTGCATAATAATTTGGAACACGGTGTAAGGTAAACTTACATATTTTACAATGAAGTTAAGACATTTTGAGGGAGGCCTTAATTTTAGATACATGAATTTAAGACTTGGAAAGACACTGCAGCGATTGGGAAGGTTACACAGCTACACAAAAGGAATTGCGTTAATGACTCAACAAATGCAACTTAAATTAATTTATTTCACAGCAGAAGAACACACAACTCATAGTTCAACGCCTCTACTTTTTGTCACAATATAATCTCAAACATTATGTGGATTTTATCTGATAGACTATCAAACCTATCAACAAAACATAGTAAAGGTTCTCCAATGGGCATCTTTAAAAGCAGATTTTCCTGAGACTGACCTGGTAGATGTGTGTCTCGCTGGTGGCGTCCACAGTCTCCTGCAGTTTGGGTGTGTAAACTTTGATGTCTTTGCTGAAAGCTTTGCAGGACTCAGCCAGGTCCAGACTTGCTTCTGGTGGCCCGTGAACGATCACAAGCTGTCTGGGCTTCATCTGATTTATGATCTTCTTTATGGAGTCGCCATCAGAGCGACCTTCGTAGTCTATATATGTCACCCTCGCTCTATAACATAGAAGAAGAACACAGGGTGGTTGTAAGAGTTTTATAGATATGGAGATTATACTGGTGTGGTTCACTTTGTGAGTGATAACTCACCTTATTTCAAAATTCTCAACACTTGAGACACATTTTGTAGGAACGACAGACAAATCCTGGTCCATGGGTTCGTCGCCATTTGTCAGCCCAGATTCCAGTTTGCTCTTCTCTTCTTCTGTGGCTTGCAGTTCAGGAACCAAAAAATCTTCAATCCTTTAAAAAAAACAACAATAAAAAAAAACCACACACACAATGGGTTACTTGGTGATTAAAAAAAAAATCTCTACTTCCTTCGATTTGCATTCAGACTTCAGTACCTGATAATTTCTCCATACTCGTCCCATTTGATTCTCTCCTCATGCACCGGGAACATGGGATAGGACTTTTTGGCCTGTTTGAAGAAGCTTCCTTTGCGGCTCCCCTCGCCCTTCATCATCAGGTCATGATGTTTGGTTTTCACCGCAGCCGACTGATCCAGATCGTCTTCCATATCGCTCTCGTCGCTCGAATCCACATCCACCCTGAAAAAGCCATAAAAAAAAACTTAATTCCATCTAAAGTTCTTTCTTATAACTCATACGACATATTTTCATTTGTAATCAGGGGTAAATATTTGAGTTTCTAGTACTTTTACTAGATCAAAAAGCATACATTGTGGGACTTTACTAGCCCCTCTTCAAATACAATAATTAACTTTCACAAATATTTTACTTAATAATTATATTCCATGTTAAAAAAAAACCCAGCAGCCCATAACCGTACTTTAAAGATTCAGAGATTATTCAAACTTACTCTTTGGCTTGCTCCATTTTTTTAGCCGTTTCTTTCTTTATTTTCTCCTTTTCAAGATACTCATCCAGCTCCTTCCCTTCCAGTTTTACTCGTTTTCTGACCTGATGTGAAGAGAAGAGTTAATTATGATTCTGGGATGCTGAAGCATAGGCATAAATGGCAGCATTTTTCAGGGAAGATTCTGCATAAAAACATCTCTCACCTCCAAATCCAGCATCTTTTCTCCAGGATTGTCGATGAGATAGCGAGCCAGGGTGCCAGGCGTGGTGCGGTAGGTAAGGATGATGGAATTTTTAGCATTTTGGCACCACTGGGTGAAGAGTTCCCTGGAGAAGCCAGACTCAAGGTCCGGTTGGCTGCAAAGCACCACCTTGGGGCTGGGTACCCGGGCCAGGTCTGCCAGACTGTGACAAAGGTTCAAGTGTCGGAACTGGAACGGATTGTTCCTTTTGTCCTCAAAACACCTCATGAGTTTGTCACTCATCCACTCCACCTACAGAGATGGGTTTGGTTTTTACACAAAAAAGAAACAATGCAAGTGTGAAAAAACTAGAAAAACAAATCTTATAATAAAGATGATGGCAAGATCCTAAAACACTCCAGCAAACAACAAGACATTTTTAATTCAAACCTCAGTTTCAAGACAGACTAAATCATTAACCAGAACTGGATTTTATTATTAGGAAAACATTTCCAGAGGAAGGCCAATTTTCTCTCAAATAAATACAGACAACAGAGTCGTTAATCCATTCTTTTGTTACTCGCAGAATGGATCCTCTGCTCTTTTGTCTGCAAAAAACAATTACAAAGTTGCAATACTTAAAAGTTCATTTTCTTGTTTGCAAAGCTCTTAATGGTCTTTAGAAGATCTCACTTATACTACAAAGAATAGTAGACACAGCTTCCAGAAATACTCAGATCTCTTTGTAGCTGTTTATTAAATATTCCAATAGTCATAAGTAAAGCATATGGCGAGGCTCTGGAACATCTTTCCATAACGTACAGAGGAAGACAGAAAGTTCTTAAAAGCAAACTGAAGACACATCTTTTCAATTTTCTGAGATCTTAAAAGACACAATTTATTATTCTGTAATTTTTAAATAAGCATATAACTTTCAATTTGAGTTTAAGAATATTTTTAACTGAATAGATTTATTTAACATCTGTGTGCACCGTTTTATTGGGGATATTTTACTTTTGGCTGTTTAGCTATTTTGCTTCAGCTTTCATTTTACAGCCATGTTTTGTTATATTTCTTAAATCACTATTTGTTATAAATAACTTGTTGTAGATCTAAGGAAGAAAACTGATCACAACAACATTCATGCTCATATCTGTTCTACAACTGAAATACTTAATGTCTTTGGGACTTCATTAAAACCAAAATTAAATTGTATGAAAGTGTGATACTGATTGGTACCTGGGACTTGGAGAACTCCACCACGTTGTAGCTGACATTGTTGAGCAGTGCTAGCGGGTAAACTCCGAGCCCAGCATCCTTCGTCCTCCAAATCTGGTCGAGGAGCTGCGCTAGCTCCAACACGCGGCCGGCCGTATCCACGGCAATAAGGACATTACCATTACCACGCAGGGTCTCCATTACGTTCGCTTTGTGGGTATTAAAGGAGGATGATGATACAGCCATTAGTAAAGACACAGACAGAGTTTTCTATATAGTCTCATGTTTACTGAACTGAAGGTGCTTTTTTACTGTAAAGACTTCTGTGTATTACTCACTAAGCAGCTGCTCGTCTCTTTGTTTGCGGCGTGGCTGAACATAAGCAGCATTGAAGGAATCTGTAATGAGTAAAGACGGTCGACTAATGCTCTCCAGTGTGCAGCCGTTAAGGTGGCTGGAACAGAGAGAAGAAGAGTGCGCAAATTAGCAACTGATATACAGCCTAAGATCTTGCTTACACAAGTATGTTTTTGTGTCTGTTTACATTTCTCTCTTATGATTGAAGTCCACTGCATAAACTATTTCCTCCTCCCCGTCCTTGACAATTTTCCAAATGGTGCCTCCGATCATGTGTCCGGCTGGGAGAGGAGTGATCGACAGACCATGCCCCTTTCCTGTAACACAAAGAAAATTACTTTTTTTTAAAAAAAATCATCTTCTTATGTAAGGTTATAGAAAATAGGGTGTCACTTGTTTTTCGTTTCACCTTTCAGATTGACAATCTGCGAGTATTTCAGCTGCTGGATTTTATCAAAAGCACTGTCCACGTCATCCAGGGTGAAGAGCGTGAAATCTTCACTGTTGCTTCTTGACTAAGAACAAGAAAAGAGCATTCAAGGAATCAGTTATATTCTTGCAAATAAGACATTTATTTACCTTTAACCGTAACTTGCAGTACTGTACCTGATATAGATCATACATGAACATCTGACCCATTTTGTAGACAGGAATGGTGGCATAGATGGTGCAGTTCAGACCCAGTTTGCCCACAGCGTAGGGCAGCGCTCCCAGGTGAATGGGGTCAGGGTGCGACAACAGGACTGCATCAACCTGGTGAACATATCTGACAGCAAAAATGCAATACAGAGATAAAAAAAATAAAAAAGTTAGAAGCTTCTACACACAATTTAGATTTAGCTCCTGAAAGTTATTCTGAGTTTTTCATAACTTAGCAGTCAATAAGATTTTATTGAAATGTAACTTGATTTAATTACATCTTTAAAAGACATAATTCAGCATTGTAGAAAACCATTTTATCACCTGATGCACAGTCAATATATTTGAAAAGTAGTATGGGTGCAAACTCGGTGAGTATCTCAAACATTTTTTTGTGCCCCACAAGCACAATTTATAAAAAAAAAAAAAAAAATTTTTAAGGTGATTTTTTATTTTTTTTGAGGAACACAAGATTTTGAATCCTGTCTTTTTATGAGCAGTGATTCAAGGACTGGTGTAGTTTGACCCATTTCCAGGTATCGGTCACAACTCTGGCAACAGCCTTTTGGATCAGATGCACCTTCCTGATTAAGTTTTTATATCAAACAGAACATGTACGAGAACAATGTTCTAACCCGCTGAAAATAAAAGAATGCAACAGCTTTCTGTGTTGTGTTAAAGCCGAAATGCAGCACATAAATGAAACTTTGACATCTGTAATCATACTCACCGCTTCATGGCATCAATGATGTCCATTGAGAAGTTCTCGTCCCATCCACAGTCCAGGAGGAAGCGAAATTCATCCACCTGCAGCAGATAGCAAAGAGCCGATTCCTCCTGGACCCCAGACACGGCTGTCAGCTTGATAATGGAAGTCATTTTTCCTTTACTTTTCTTTAAATGTTGAGTCTCTATAACAAAGGCTAACTATAGAGAATCACTCAAAGGCAAACAAAAATGTTTTTTAAAGCAAAATTCCACAAAATGGAATACAACGTGAGCTGCATGAGAATAAACGTAAATATATCTAACAAGATCAAACATGAATCCAGTTTGGCTTTGACAACGATTGTTAGCCGTTTACCGGGCAACGGCTATTTAGCATGCTAGCTACATGCTACGTAGATAACTAAGAGAAGGCTGAAAACATCAAAAAGCGACAGAATATAACATCAAATAAATATATCCTTCTTTTGAATATAAGAAAGTAACCTTAAAGTTATTGTTTATTATTGCTTCAAAATCAAGACTTTTCTGTTAGCGGGTTTGAAGCGGCCATTTTGGCTGCTACGTCATAGGTGAAAGGGTAAAGAAACGTACCAAATAAAGTCATAATAAATCTGCGAAAACAGTAACTAGCACGTCGTCGTACTATATTGAATAAATTCTATAGAAAACATAGTATTAACTTGTATCTTATTGTAAATAAATTTCGAACAGAATCCTTGTAACCGTGTTATCGTTTAGCATAAACACGTCATTGATCCATAATTGGTACAGTCCAATGTCCTTCGCTTAGAGAAGGAAGACCTGAAGGCTGCTGTTTGGCGTTAACAAAAGGTATTATTTTAAGCTTTCCGTTCATTTTCTTCCTGTGAATATTGTGCCTTCAATTGCTCTTATGTATTTAACTCACTGAAATAGATATTCATGCAAAAAACAAAATAATCTCTCTAACATATGACGTTAGTTGCTAATCCCAGTTAGCTGCCATGTTAGCAGTGGGTGAATTTGTAATAAGTGTAGCTTCGCATCATTTTTGCTGGATTTCTTTGATGGCCAAATAACAAAAAAAAAAAAAAAAAAAATTATATGCAGCTGTATAATTTTAAATAGATTTTGTGGTTGATTTTAATAGATCTACATCTGTAATCAAGTTTGCTTGTCATTGTAAAAACACGTAAACAAACGTAACATGCTTCCTCTTAAACCCATTTCCTAATAAATGTTGATTAAATAAGCTACTTAAAGATCATTAATAGTACTCATTTACTTAGTACTATTTGAAAGTAGACCTAAATTAATTCTAGTTTGTTTTCAGGACTAGCAAACCTCATCAACGCTGTGAAATTGAAATCTTTTTTACGGATTTTTATGCATTTCATGGATGGGTTTAGAAAAGCATTTGTAGAATAGCCTGCAAACATCTTCCTTTGACATCAGGTTGTTTTAATGGGGAAAACATTGAGAGTACTGTCTCGGAATTTCCCTTTCACATTTAAAATATTTGAAACGATTTGTGTTTTGCATTTACAACATCTTGAGTTGAAGAATTTAGATCCAACTAAAATTAAAAGCATTTGTGTATTCACAGGTGTATAACAGACAAGTATTGTAGGGATGATGGAAGTAAAATGTAGGATTAATAAACCAAAAACTTTTTACTTATCTTTATTTTTCAATAACACATGTAGAATGCAAAATTAAAGACACTATAGAAACATCCTGTGTAAACTTTTATATTTCAATGTTAATATTGTACCTCTCATCTCAAGAACAAAAACTATGCTAAAAATGTAACATTGTTTTTGCTTATCTGTAATTATTGCCTCATTCTTAAAAGGGAGATATTTCACTCCACTGTCGCCTTGTTGCTTACTCAGGATGCAGTGAAGACAAGTTTTGATGCAATTTGCTGGCTTTCTTAGACATTTTGTTACTGAGCTAAATTGGAAAAAATTAGAATAAAATTTAAGCTGAATTAAATTAAAATTGTTTCAGTGTCACAGTCCTGTGATTAAAAAGAATGAAAATGCCTTAGGATGCAATTTTTTGTGATTTAATTTGAATAAAATAGTGTTCATTTAAATAATAATAATTAAAAAAAACATTACTTTTATTTACCAACATCTTAGATCAGTCCCTCATTATTTTCCCTGCTTTGGTTGTAGGAACCATGGTCAAATTTGCATTACCAACCAGTGTGAATTGGGCACACATATTGGTTCCCATGGGCTTTGTGATTGGATGGTACCTTGACAAACAACAGGACCAGAAGTTGACAGCATTCAGAAACAAGAGTGCACTGTACAAGAGGTAAGAACTGTAATTACTTTTGCCTCAAGTCAATTTTAAAAATGCAAAATGGATTTCAAGTGATAATCGTAACACATTTTGATACAATCTTATGAACGTTGAATCTTTTGTCCCCTGCAGAGAGTTGAAACCTGGTGAGGAGGTGACCTGGAAGTAGACGCTTCACTGCTTGTAAAGTTCCATCGGTTTAAGTGTGAATGAATAATGAGTGGCCCACAAGCTGTAATGTTGAAGCAGACTGATGTATACCTTATTTTGAGTTGTATCAACTAAAATAAATAAAAATGTCTGTTCTCAAGAACTTTTTATTTGCTAGCATGTTTTTTATGCATCAGAAAAATCTAGAAAAGGTACATTCATGAAAATAACAGATTCAAAAAAAGATTCTTTTAGACTAAGTATTATGGTGTAGATCTTACTTTATAACAAACATAAAATTTTACAATGTGGTCATTCTGACTGAACAGCTGGTGGGGCCTGAAGAGGTTCAGAAGTGTGGATAATGCCCTTTTCAAAAAGAAGTTCAGCCAAAGCAATCTGGGGAAAAAAGAATCAGCAATTAATTGATAACTCATATATTCATTGTCAGTAAATATTGCTGCAAATAACATAAGAATCACACCTTATCCTGAACATAATCACAAGGCAAAGTTCCCACTGTCACAAAGTTGGGATACGAATGGATCAGAAACTCAACAGCATCTGTGTGCTGAAAGAAGTAAAAAAAAATAAAATAAGGTAGATGTAATCGGAACAATGCGCAGCATAAGAAGACACACAAAACAAACATACCTCTGTTTGTATTTCAAAGCTCTTGGGCTCCTCTTTATGGTAAACTCTGGAGTTATCTATGGTGTAGCAAAGGTGCACGGCATCTCCATTGCCGTATAGTCTGGCACAAAAAGAAGAATTGGTAAGATGTATTTTTGCTAAATAAAAATAAAAAGAAAAAAAAAAGTTTTGCTGTTGTACCTGGCACACCCTGCACGAAGCAGCTTGATCTTGGTCTGGGAAGTGATGTGAACACCAACATTCTTAACTTCGCCATTTTCCCACCTAGCCGGTGCTCCTTGCACGCTGGTGGCCAGTTCATCTGAGTGCGATGAGATCAATTATTGGAACCTCAAACTGTCCATTCATGCATAATCTCATACGTTACAGCACAAACCTGGAGTGAGAACAGGAGGCAGGCAGTCGTGGAAGAATTCTTTGGCTTTCTGGTCGACGGCAGCGTCCACCGGGGCGAAATTCGGGAGTTTCTTTATCAACTTCTCAACCCGAGACAAGAAATTTGCCCTCCGTGGGTCCTCCTGCACAAGAATAATTTCACTCACTAGGAGTTGCAGTTTTGGTGAAAAGTTGCTAATTAAGTTGTTATGAGCATAAATGTCATTAATTCAGGCATTTTAAGCTTGTTTGAGCCATTCTTTTTACAAGGTGGCATGATTATAGAACACAATTGCAATTATTTTTAAAAACAAAACTTTGGTCCACAAGTCTGAATTTAGAGTGAAGCTAAAGAAATGTTTATATATTATTAAACATTAGCTAAAAAGTTTTTAAAATCCACCAACCAATTACAGTAAACTTTATCATTTCCAATCAGAACCGTGAGTGTTATTCTAGAATCACACTTATTGGTACAAAAAGAGTATCTTGCTGAGATACGTTTAAAATGAAAAAATAATAAGAATGGTGGGGGTGTATGTTTATATACGAGTCTGTATAGATTACATGAAATTCCCAAATTTCACAACTACTCATTCAATTTTTGTTTTAAAAAATCCTTAATTATGTGCCAAGGAAGTCCAGAAGGAGTTAATCTAGCAATAATGACCTTATCTGAATTTTGCACTCCCATGTAGGTCAGGTAGTTCAAAGGTAAACCCCGTCTAAACTCCACATCTTCCTCCATCGCCACTTCTAATGCAGCAGGAATGACCTAAACATGAAATCACAAAATATTAAATCAAATAAAACAGCTCAACCACCTTTATTTTTTATTTAAGAATGTATTACTCACAAAGCAGTAAGGAGTCTACATCAACTTATTCTATATTTCGAATGTTGCAACGCAGTAATGCGGCTTCCTGCCAGCTATGTTGACTGCGGGACCAAAAGTGAATTTACCTTCTGCAGCAGGTCGCCCCAGCTGTTTTTCTGGTATGAGGAGATGGTGATGTGCAGAGAGTGTGCGTCTGGTAAACAGTTGCCCTGATGGATGAATCCTCGAGGGAAGAAGAGGAGATCCCCGGCTTCCAGCACCACGTCCAGGATGGGCTTCCCAATCTCTGCCTGGTCAAAATTTGCTAGAAAGGAGAACGCAAAATGTCCAATGCATTCTCATCAGCCACAATATCAAATGTGCTGCATGTCAAAAGAGTTGATTCACTTCTTCTATTGTCATAAAATTAGCTTGTTTTTTCTGTGAAACCGATTTTGGAAAAGGAATAAAATGCCCTGTTTTCATTTCAGATGAGGTAAATAATGTCATTGCAAGAATCAAAGACCTTTTTGGTACTTACGGCTAGAGAGCACAGGTAAGACTTCATCTTCAGACCTAAAGATGTAAAAAAAATTAAATAAAATAAACAAAAAGTTATTTCTCCCACTGTAATTACCCCAAAATATTTATATAATTGATACATATCTACCAGAAATTTAGTCAACAATCCAAAATGTTGGCTGCTCTGGCCTCAAATTACTTCTACTTTATATGCGTATAATAAAAACTGATCAAGATATTTCAAAAGAATGCATATTATTCACAAATTTCTTGCGTCAAAAAAAAAAAAAAAAAAAAAAAAAGTTTAAAATTTTCTAGAAAAAAAAAAAAAAAAAAGTGTGGCATTGATTTAAATTTAAACCCATTTATGTTTGCAAAAATATATAA
>CAEFZX010008933.1:0-45444 GCA_903066825.1 Alfaro cultratus
TTTTTTACCTCATTTTTTTTATCCCCTGTCAGCCTATTTTATTTTGTTGCGACCAAAAACAGGTTTTTTTTAAAAATAAACTTAGGCATCAATAAAAAAAAAAAAAAAAAAAAAAAAAAAAAAAAAAAAAAAAGAAAACTTACATTAAACCAATATAATTGCTATTTGTGTTTTTTTAAAAAGGACAAAAATATGTGTAACTAAATTTTACTCTAAGATCACGACTAGTGTGAATGCTCTACTTTTTTTCCAGTACACTTTTTGCCACTTTACTTCTGCATACTATGTGCTATTTCAACCTTTCAACTATTACCTTATTCTGATCGTTCAGACTATGTATTTTGGTACTGACATCTTCTACGGTTTATGAAATATTCAGCTTTTTGCAATCATTTTCGGCCTCTTTGAAGTGCACAGAATATCCCATTATTTCTTTTAAAAAATCTGCTATAACCTCATTCTAGCCATAATTCTTACCCTCCTTTCACATCTCAGTACAATGCTAAATTCATCCCTTTTTCCAAATTCAAACCCTCCTTCCAACCCTGCTTAGCTTTGTAAACAGTGTTTTGCACATATTTGTAATAGTCCTTGGCTGGGATTTTTGCATTGACTGAAAGTTTTCCCTGCTCTTCTACAGATTTCTTTATTTGCATTTTGTAGGCTTTTGCCTTATTCTGCTGCTGCTTCTTCCCATTTCTTACATTTTGGCACATCCTCTGCAGTTGACTTCAAATGCTTCTGCAATTTTCACTTAAAAATATTCAGCTTACAGCCCTCATATAGCATTTTGAAAGGAAATGCAATTTTTTCTAGTTTTAATTACAATTTATACATCTTTTGTACCCCACCTCCTAGCACAAAATGAAGCTGATGCTTCTTAGCACTGTCTAGTGAAAGGAATTGTTATTGAACATTTTAAAGACAATTTATCTCCAATTACAGAAATAAACTTAACTACAACACAACCTGCAACTTGTTTACAGATTGAAAATGGACAAAATAGCAAGGGCTTGATAATAAATGGGAGTATAAAGCGGCAAAGGACTAACTAATGCTATTTCTCTTGTTTTTAAGTTGCATCTCTTTTATTGTTGTGAGTAAATTACTTATATTGCTGCTTTCACAGTGAAAATTCACAAAGTAGTTTAGAAAGATTGAGCAAAAAAATAATAAAACATGGCCAAAATGACAAAACAAAAAAAAGAAATTAAAAGTGAACCTGATGCTTCTTACCACGGTCTAGTGAAAGGAATTGTTATTGAACATACCTAAGAAGACTCTAAATTCAAGGATTTTTGAATTGAATGTCTTCAGCTTGTTTTGTTGTTTCAGTTTTTGCTGTTGTTATTAAAAAGAAGAAAAGACAACAGCTATCAAGTTGTTTTGATGACCAGAGTAGAGTTAGGAACTGCATTTTGGGAAAATACTTTTCCTACAACAAGATGGCATTTCAGCTCGACAAACAAACTTAACAAATATCCGAGGAGCCCCTTGGGATAAGTATTAAGAATACAATGCTATTTGTGTATTTATGACTTACACAGGACGGATGAAACTTGGATCTTTCACCTTCTTACAATATCATTACTATTCAGTCCCTAGTGAAATATTACCTTTCACCACAAACACACACACAGAGTAATAATTAACTGTGATTTCTGGCAGGGCTTCAGTGTGTCCCTAAATAGCTCCATTCATGTAAATAATTTCTGCCTGTGGGCCAGTCTGAGCATACACTGATAAGCAGCATTCCTGCTGAGTTGGCAAAGCAAATGATTAAACCTGTGTATCGATTTTGGAGAAGTAATGACACCTCACATCACAGTAACTTGAATCTGATAAAAATAGTTACTGTATAAGTATGTTACATATAAAGACACAAACTTGCTCATTCATTCTGTTGGAGAAAAGCTGTTTATGCACTGCTAAATAACACTTCATTACACTATTACACTGGAGAGTTTTGTGCATTTTTCCCAGGAGTTGAGGCAGACAAACTCAGTGAAAATGTATGAGCACACTGACCTGAAGGCATGGTAAAGAGAGGAATCAGAAGACTTGGAGGGGACTGTGGGAAGAAGGCTTTTAAAGATGCAGATGTCTGAAATAGAGGAAAAAGTTTTATCCGAAGAGTGGAGATAAGACTTCACGTCACTTGATGTTGAAAGGCACACTGGTTTGATTAAAGTTCTGCCAACATGTTAATGTCTAGCCAATGGAACCAGCGGTTCTCTGGTTTAATACTAGTTAAATGTCTAAAATATTGTCATATCTAAAACAAATCAAATGTAAACCGAGAAAACTCAAATATAACACATAAACTTGATGGAGACAAGTCATTTGGAAGTTCCGTGGAAATATACCTTATAAATATTAATGATTAATTATCTTAATCATTATATGTAAATTAAAAAGTCTGAGAGAAATACAGTAGATTCTTTTTCATTTGGGGTTGTAAATGGAGACCTTTTTTTATTTCCAGTTCAGTCTTATCATATTTGACATAGTGAACACTCACTGGCTTTTTTAGTTGTAAAAAATCAGAGCAACCAGGTATTCGTTTTAGTTTTTGCCATATTGGAGGTGAAATTATTTCATACTTTAAAGTCCAGATCTTTAGTTACCTTTGTTTTATGTTGTGCAATTAATTGTGAAAGCTTACTTAAAAACGTTTTGTTGACAAAAATACTATTGAAGCTATAAAAAGTAATTTTAAAAAAACCTCATTGGACAATAGTCAGTTCTGATTTGTGTTCCAATTACTGTATCTTCCATAAACCACAAAAAGTGACAAAGATGGTGTCTGAAAAAGAAGAAAAAAGTATATTTACATCTTTTCTTCCAACGCCACAAACTTAGATGAACTCCATTTAAAAATCAATAACAGACAAAACATATCAGGGTTGATATTTTCCTGTTATACAGATTATATACAGGTTATTTAAATTGTGAATTTTGTAACATTTACACATAAAAAAATAAATAAATAAAACATTGATAAGATACTTTTGGCACCTAATTCAGACCCAGTTCAAAACTCTAAATTGAAGTTGATTAGAAACAAAAAAAAATTCTATGATAGAATTGAACTGAAACCAAAATTGTTAATGCCAGAAACATGAAACTCAAATTGTGAGGAAGCGATTTAAGGAACAAGAATGGCATCGGAAATATAGTGAGCATTTAGGAGTTCAGTTTTAGTTTTAGCTTCTGGAAAAACAAAGGCATTAAATATTAAAAGAAACAATTTTCCATACTCCATGGTTTCATTTACCATACTTATTCAGACCGACAAAAACAAAATAACATATTTCCATAATTTTTATAACTTTTTAAAACTGTGTATCACCCTTGTACTTACAGATAAAAGTTAAGAGAAATATACAGCATTCACATAATTGTTTTGTAGATAGTATGTGAATTTTCAGAGTACCACATTTACTGACTGTCTCTTAATATTTATGTATGACGGGGCGTGCTGTGGTGGCGCAGTGGTTTAGCACGCCCCACGTTTGGAGGCCTCAGTCCTCGACGCGGACGTCGCGGGTTCGACNCCCCCTTCCTGTCAGCCTACTGTTGTGGAAAATGCGAGCCACTAGCGCCGCAAAAAACTCTTCGGAGAAAAAAATGATAAAAAAAATATATATATATTTATGTATGACATGCAGGTGCCAGATAATTACAATATAGCCATACAGGACTTCTAATTGGACGATAAAGCAACAGAACCGTACTAAGGGCTGAGAGTTTCAGCTAAGTACACAGTGACACACCAGGGCAGCATGTTCGCTAATCACTCCAGGTGATTATCTTCTGGACAAAGGTTTTACGTGTAAATTAATCATTTGAATTCATTGCCAGTCAAGTAGAGGTGTCAGCTATTGGAGTGTAGTGTGAATAGTGGAGCTCTCAGCTGGAGATGAAGTGATAATGATGGTGAAGATTCATCAGCAGTGAATTTTCCTGCTGAGTGCAGAAAATTGTTCTCCACCTTACGTGTTCAGCTAACCCTGTGGTGTAAAAATAGGCTTTTTTTTTTTTTTTACTTTAATAATGAATCATTTTCAGTTACATTCTAAATATTATAGAAATTTTCTTCTCTCAAGTTACTAGATATTAAAGACAATTTTTTTGCTTCAATTATGAAAATGCACAATGATTATGCAAGATTTTGTCATCTGTTATTTTTTCAGGCTTTAGCTACAACAGATTATGTCCAAAATCTTTTCGCTTAATATAATGTGGCTTTCATCACACAACCAAACACTTCACTCTCTAGCATGTAGAGAAAATAGATTGTAGTATCAAGAAAATGTGGACATTTAATTTACTTCTGCATGTTTTATTTAAACTATTTTCTTTAGCAGAGAAGTTTAGATCTATAGATATTTTTGATTTGTGTGTTCAATCTGATTGCACTTATTAGTTTATGTCATAATGCAATATCAATTTTTTTTTATCTTTCCCCTTGTAAATAACCCCAGGTTAAGCTCGTAATTTGTTGTGTTCCTTTTTAGTGCTTGTTGCCTTTATTTTGTTAGTTGACTTCCGGTTCTTGATTTTAATGCTTTTATTTCAATGAGAGAACTTCCACTATTTATGTTGTGCAGCAGCAGCGTGGCAACAGAAGGAACGGAAGAGAAGTGCGACACTGTTATAAAATGTATCTTGTTATTAGCGGCACCCTTGACAGAGGCACAAGGTACGTTTATTTTGTAACTAGGATATTTCTAATATTAATCAATTGGAATTTTGATTTTTGCTTTATTAATTAAATATGGTATAGTTTTTGAATCACTTGATGTTGTTAGTAGTGAATGTTGTTTTCAGTTTTAAAACGTTGTAAGAGTGTGTTTTCTAGCTTACACTGTCTTTTTGTGTTTGTACTACAGCTCTTACGGTGAAACTTATGGTTTACTTCAATAAACCTGGCTGTTCATCAGTAAAGCCAAAATCCTTCATTTGGGGGCTCTGCTACCTTTATCACTATGAGAAAAAATAAAGTGCTTTACTGACTCTAATAAGCCATATAATAAAGTAATGTGAGTCTCTTTTAAAAGGAGAAATAAAAAAATCTGTCTTACCTGAGGCTGCAATCGTGAAAGCTCCATGAAGAAGTATTTGGTAAATGTTTGAAAAACATTTTTAACACGCTCATTCCTTTCAGTCTGTTTAAGAACAGTCCTGCCAAAAGTGGAAAAAAACAACAACACATAACCAAAATATTCAGCATGAAACAAAGAAATAGACTATTGTTAAATATCTCAAATTCAAATTAAATCCACTTAACTTACCTGAAGATGTCATTTACAATCAGGAATACTGAACAATGCTGAGCACAAGCTTTAGGCTAAAACACACAAAAGGGCAAACTTTACAAACTATGGCCATACATGTTAAAGTGCATCAACAATATCAGCAGGTTCAGAAAACAATGGGAACAATAGATCACTTTTTAACAAGAGTGCTTAACCACCAGGTGACACTGTTGGACCATCTAAATGATTACATTTGGAATCATAGTTTCTCTGTTCTCACTTTCTCCTCATTAAACACTCAGTTTCCCACTCTGTCAAGCCTCCCTAACACTCCCACATACTCATTTTCCCATCTCCTCCTAATCCACACTCATCATGTGTTTCAGATTTAACACATTCTAAAACGCCCCAGTGCAAACATTTAACAGCTGTACCGTGCATGTCGCCGAGTCCCTAAATATCTGGCGCTCAATACGCAACACATATAATACCATGTGGTTCACATGTCATATACCTCACAGGCTTTACCCCAGCAGAGCAGTACAGTAAGAAGAGATGAATGCATGACCCAGTTGTGTTTCTTTTTTTGTTTGTTTGTTTTTGCTTGATTTGCTGACAGCTGGCGGAAAAGCTGTGGTTTAGAACGCATTAAGAGTTGGGACTTGATATACTGCAAGTAAAATTAAAATGGTTCTATGTCCATATATAAACAAATGAGGAGTAACCTTATTAAACTGAGGGGATAAAACTGCACATAGTATCAGTAACAGAGTTATTAAATGAAATGGACAAAAGACCAGGGTATGAGTAAAATTATAACAGAATTAAACAACAAATAGTTCCACCAAGTGTCCATATAGTGTAATTACAACCACAAAATACTCCAAACCAGTTTTTACCTTATTCTTATAAAAGGAGACCAAGCAATTGCCCTTTCCATGTCTCAGCTTGTATGTACATCAGAGATTAGTTAGCAAATGACTGGCATAAGTCCAAGGTACTCATATATTTAACTTGTCCCTGTACCTTTTACCACTTAACAACTGATGAGTCAGTCAGCAGCAGCTCTAACCCACGTCCCTCCTGACCCATCCTCTCCTGAGTGAAATTAAAGCTGCAGTATGTAACTTTTATAATTTCTTTCATTTCACATATTTGTTAAAACTGTCATTATGTTGTGACCGTATGGTATGAGAGATAATCTGTGAAAAATCTATTTCCTCTGCCTTCTCCCAGTGCTATCTAGAAACAACCAGTCAGTGGCAGGAGAGTTTTAGTGCTGTCAATCACTATCTCATGTGGCTGCTCATCCTTTCTCCCCCTCGCTCTGTGCTATGCTGCAGCTAGCATAGCCTGTTGTAAATGCTTAGTCTAGTTAGCATAGCTACCAGTGACGGCAGATAAACGATTTTCCTGTAATGATATGTTGTTTCTCCACCATTAGCACATTTAACAGTGAGTGAATGAAGTTGACTAAGATCTTCCTCCTGGTTCTGATTGATTGTTTTGGCCGGAATGTTGCATTACTTTAGCTAGCAATAGTAATTCAGGGACGAGGTGGAGAAGATTGATTGTTTTCACAGATTATCTGTGTCATAACAAACTGTCACGACATGGTGACAGTTTTAACAAATATGGAGAAAACATTTTTTATTAAAGTTATATACTGCAGCTTGAATAAAATGCAACTACATAGCATTTTTTGAGAAGTCTGGATTGCTTTACGTGTATTTTCCATGTTGGCTACGACTGTTACTTGTGGGGAGAGACATTTCAGTAATCTAAAACTAATAGAAAAAATTTAAACAACCTACTTGCATACTGTATGTGGACTGTTGGATATAAAATTCATGAGCAGTAAATATTGTGCTAGTTATCAGTATTGGACCAAAGAAAGCAAGGCATTTGCAAGCCTCTAAAATTGTGATGCTTTTGATGGGTCAGATAGACTCAAAAAATTGTAACAGAAGCTGCGTGGGGGGGCCCAATTAAATTTTTTGTCAGGGGGCCCAAGATTCCTGGCAGCTCCCCTGATGTGAAGCATCAAGGATCCCAACAGCTGCTTTTTAAGCATCCTCCTTCATACCTTACGACTATGAAGGAGGTATGACTTCAAGAAGAGTCAATTACAGCACACAACAAACATCCTGTTTTTTTTAGCCGTCTGGGGCAGGAAGTAAGTGTTTATTGTTATTGGGCCCTCTGCCTGGGTCAGAAGGCGGTAGGAAAAGCCAAAATGAGGAATGCGAATGCATTTTTATGTTTCCTATTTTTGACTGTAGTATAAACAAGTTCGAGAAAGGCAGGCAAGTGAGGGGATGGACAGAGCCCAGACATCTCAGATTTCCTTACTTTTTATTTTTGTTTAGAAGTATCCCACACAGTCATATAAACAGTCACATGAAATCTGAACCTCCCTTTTTCTTAATAAAAACACAATACCAGATGTAATATTATAATCAAAAGCACGACATGAGTGGATGTTGTGCTTTTGATGGACTGAATTAACATAAGGGCAAGTAAATTTGAATAAGGAGCATACATGGGATCCCAAGATACTAGATGAAAAGGAAAAATTTACCTTTCAGGTATCAAAACCCGCTTTGTTACTGGTCAGTTAATTCCATTTGGAGATGCAGAACAAAAACCTAGAGTTCAGGCACACTTGAAACTAACTTTATGACAGAACAGTTACTCCCAACTCAAAATGGCAGATTTAATCAGATTTACCTGGCAGGTTTAATTTCTGTATATGTAATAGTAAGCCAAATGAATATGCACTATTGTGCACTGCCATCTCAATTTGTGAGAAGTATCTCTAAACACTAAGAGTGTGCAGCTCCCCTTGATATATACAGGTTAAGTGGACCATCACTACTGAATAAAATAAGCAGCACCGCCTCACAAACCTGAGGCGGTTTGTGAGGCGCCTAATCAACTAAGCTGATTAGTTCAAAACAAAAGGCAGGTAAGTTTGTGTTTCCCATTTAAATTTTACTGACATTCCCAACTGCCAAAAAATGCAATCAGAAAGTGAGGTAAACAAGATGTCAGTAATAACCTTTGTGTGAATAATTTTATGGATGTGTACAGAAATTTGGCAGAGACAATATACAGAAAGCATGCTTTGGCAAGATTCAGAATTTGCTTTATCAAATTTCTGTTAGTGTAGTTTCTGTGACAAATTAAATTACTTCGCACTGATTCTAATCTCCCAGTGACTAAAAAGTAAATCTGGAAAACAACTTGCATCTAAAAGTAAGCCTCTCTTTGGGCAACAAATGGTAAATATAATATCACTGTACTGCAGAAATGAAGTTCAGTAACGGCAATTCTAAAGTAAAAAAAAAGAACATATATGACGCCATATGAGCCATTGAAGTGATAGTATAATATCACACAGCCAAATGATGTGAGATGTGATCTGGAGCTTGCCAAATTATGTGAGAGGTAAGCAGAACAAAAGCCAAATAGATCTGACAGGCAAAGCGCTCGATAATAACCCACCCCAAAAAATACAATGGAACATTCCTAAGATCCTCACTTATTAAAATTGTTGAGTTTCAGTTTACAAAGTGCTTCAAAGGGGAGCTGAACACATATGGATGTGTGCAACGGTTTCTCTTGTGAGACTCTTTAATTTGAGGCAGATGTGACGCTGTGTACCAAAAAACTAATTTAACAGGAGCAACATATTTATCAGAAGCTTATCAAACGGATCAAGTGTTATCAAATCAGGCAGCAGAGAAAATAATAAAAATGCTACAGCACAAAAGCAAAGGAAATTTCTCTTCGACTCACTGATAGGCAAATCATAAGTTCTTACAATTCAACAGTTACGTTTTTTCCCTAGTACTTTTCTATTCTATTACATTACATTAAATTCATTTTTGTTAAAGAGCCGTCTGTCGGCTGGTAACCAGAACAGACATCCCATCTAATTTACCAGCCAATGTTGGCTTGCAACATCTGTGTTACTTTATAAGAAGAAAAATTAAAAGGCATAATATTTGACAGAACAGTTTCTCAAAATCTACTCCTAAATTTGGGTGTTTTTTTCTATGCTACATGAATCAAAATCAAAATAACAATAAATAAATAAATATAATACATTTAATCATCTGTACAAATTAGCTTTTTTATAAGGTTTTTTATGGCACCTTAATTCATTAATATCTGGACAGAGGCAGAGAGAGGAAAAAACACAGCTGTGGTCGGGAATCAAACCCAGGGTCAACTGTGTGGACTATGTAGCCTCTGTACATGGTGGGCCTCCTTTACCACTGAGCCATGTGACACCTGTGTATATCATTTTTGCAGAAGTTTGAATAATAATTGCTTTTCTGTTGAAACCAGTAAAATAAAAAAAATATGTATTTTATTCACTTGAGTGTGTCTAACATCTAAAACACCTTTATATTAATTTAAAAAATGTAAAATACAACAACTTTGTTAAATTTATATCATTTTGTTGACACCCTACAACATAGGGACAAAATCTGTTTAAAAACATTCATTTTGAATTCTGTCTCTTTAATGTCCCACCTCACTAATGACTCAATCTGCTCCGCTTGGTCAAGTACGGTAGTGTATACAATAGGGCTTCGACAGTTGTTTGTCATGTCCCACTGTCAGATGTGGAAAGTCAGACATGTTTCTATGATCATGAAAGAGGACCCACCAGTAATGACTTTGACACTTGCTCCTCCACCTTGTTTGGTGTTGATTCTGCTGTAGTAGAAGACTCCAACAGATTGAGCACAGCTTCCTCCAGGCTGTGTAAGCTCTGATACCACAGAGAAACAACTGCCTGCTCGTCCAGTAGCAGGTCGCATCTAGAAATATTTTAAAATAAAATTTCATAATTTTGCACTATTTAGATATTAGCACATATGCTAATAGTAACGTGATCTTTTTTTGGCATTTTCAGGAGAACTGAAGCAGGCAGTACAAGAACCACTAAAATATCTTGCAGCTGAAAGTGAGGAGTAGGAAAAACCTTACTCAGAGGTGATGTCAGTGATGGGTAGATGGCTACCAGAAGCGTTTCCCTGCAGTTATTTCAGTCAAAGGAGGTAAAGACACCTATTAAGGTAGGAGGGTGTTCTAACCTATTTCCTCATCAATGGAGTTAACAGTTATTGTTTAAGTTAAACTAAATCCCTTTCATCTCCAAATTGGACATCAATATATTAAGATGTATTAATAAAGACTTAAAAATTGCATTCAGTATTCAGTTTTATTCCACAACTCAAAGATTTTACAGCATTTCTGAAAACCTCCCAACTTTTCTAGTAATGAAGACTTTACATCAGGTGAGGACATTTTTAGAACTGCGACATG
This sequence comes from Alfaro cultratus, assembly GCA_903066825.1. Lineage (NCBI taxonomy): Eukaryota > Metazoa > Chordata > Actinopteri > Cyprinodontiformes > Poeciliidae > Alfaro > Alfaro cultratus. Next base: position 10,605 of record CAEFZX010008933.1, read on the forward strand.
AAATAATTCTTAATAAGTACAACATTGCACACTACTGAGACACTTAGCATATTTTTCTCAAATATGGCAGCACAAGCTAGAAACATTTTCTGTACCTTGAATAGGCAGAGTGTAGAGCATCAAGGAAGATTTCACTCAGACCTTCTCTGATGCAAGTCATCTGCTGTTGCAGCAAAGCACCAATAAGAGGAGATGCTTCAGGACATGTGATGAGAGGCACACAAGCCTCTGACGCAGCCCAAATACTGCCACATGAACACCTATGTGGAGTTTGAAAAATGTTAAATAAGCTTATATTACTATGGAGACAGAACAATAGGAGGTGAAGATTAGAGTTAAAGTTTGCTGATCTTTCCTGCATAGCTTTGTTTTTCAACTCCTTGATAGTTTCCCTAAAAAGCAGACACAGTTGTAATGTCCTTAACAGAACTTTTTATTGCATATATTTATAGTGTTCATTTCTTTCTCTTTTTTTGTAGATAAAGTACTGTACATTAATGGGCAGACATTAGATACTAACCTTAAGATTCAGACAACAAGAACAGAACAAGCTAAAAATAAAAAAAGAATAATTGATAATTGTACCTTTTCGAACTCAAATGATGTCAAATTTACTAATCGTTATAAAAATCACAGAAATGTGGGAAACATTTTAATTGTGGGAATGTGATGCACTACTGCTGTTTGTAACTGATTAACAGATACTTGAACTTCTTTTTGTATTTATTTCATTTATGTATTTATTTTTGCTTTACTGACCAAATTTCTTGAAATTTCAGGCAACAGAACAGAAACCAATCTACCATTAGTACAGCTTGTTTGAATGTGAATTATATTCACCCCTTATTTCTGCTGCTCACAGAACACCGACTATTCCCAATGCTTTCCTGTATTCTTGTCACCATCTGAAATGCAAGAAATCAAAATGAAATGCAAGTATGCTTACAAACAGAAGCTGTAGAAACAAAATACCTTTTTCAGCACTTTAAGATGGTATTCTTTGGTTGGCACTCCTAAATGCTTCATCAGTGCCACGGCTGCACCGTCTTCTTCATCTGTAGCCAGATGACACAGGACTTTCTGTGATGGAGCAGAAGAAACAATATGCAGCAGAGGTTTGGAACTTCATGAATGCAACAAAATCAATTCATCAAAACCTAAAGTTTCAATACAGCAAATCTAATTAGTTACTGGAAACTCAGATGACTATGTCAGCATCACATCATTTGAAACACATGAGTAGAGAAAAGGTATTCCAATAATTGAGTATGAATGTATGGGAAGTATAGGAGTAGAAGTAGAAATGAGTATTCTTTGTAACAGACCCTTGCCGTTTTACAAGGGGGCCTCATGATAATTTGATACACAAGAATAAGGAACCTAACCCATAATCAGCTGCGAACAATGTTGGCTGAAATAAAGCAAAGCAATCCATTCAAAGTATATGGTAAGAACATAAACTGGACAATGCCAACTTTATTAATATAGCATTTTTTTAAAAGCTGCACAGCAATGACCTTGAAGCAAATCTGTGGGAAATACAATAACTTCATGGAATTTAAAACAGAATAAAACTAAAAGTTGTAATGTAGCAGAAGAAAACAATTTTTAAAAATACAGGAAACAAATAAAAAATTTAAATTATGTTAACCTCCAACTGAGTCACAGGACTCAGAGAGAAGCATAATTTTAAAAGTGTCTGAGAAGTTCCTAAGAGCCACAATCACCTCTGTCTTTTAGATTTGATGTTGTTACATCTAAAAACACCTTAGAGTGGTTCCCAAAGTTGAGGTCTATACCCCAGCCAAAAGTGAAGGGTCTTGAGATCATTTCAAGACATCAAATTTAAATTAGGGATAATTGCTAATTGCATATGTTATTGCAAAATTAGATAATCACAAAAGTCATTGAGGGATATTGGCGGTATAACTGTTGTTAAGGTCAGCTGTTTACTCATTATACCTCTCACTGGATTCAAAGCAGTGTTTGAATGCTTGTGGTTGTGTTGTGCTTGTATGCATGTGTGTGTGTGTGTGTGTGTGTGTGTGTGTGTGTGTGCGTGTGTGTGTGTGTGTGTGTGTGTGTGTGTGTGTGTGTGTGTGTGTGTGTGTGTGTGTGTGTGTGTGTGTGCGTGTGTGTAACCCAAGAATACCAAATCAAAAGCTTGTTCAAGCCTTTGAAACAACCCTTTTAATTTACCCACAAGAAATCGACTTAATACAAGCTGAATACCTAAAACCTGACATCTTGACTACACAGCAAAAGCAAGGCATGTGGCTCACTAAGTAGTGAAAAAATACAAACTACTTTGAAACATCAGGATAAAAGACAAAAGGAAATAAGAAGAGAAAGACATTGTGAGATGTTGAATATGTATAAAAAGAAGAGAGCAGTGAAACCTAAATCTGAGGAAAAGTAGTACTGCAGAGCTGTTGGTGCAGTCCTGTGGTTTCTTTGGCCTGGCTGTGCAGCACGCTAGGATGCTTACCCTCCACATAGTCTCACAAAACCACTCCAATCACTACCATCTGAGAGCCCTCAAACCCAGCACATATAGTACATACAAAACCAATCACACTCAACCCACAGTTAGTAAGGAGGCACAGTGGGGACGAGGAATGAGAAGTAAGGAAGGTTTGGTTAGAATAAGTATCAGCCTGAAAGTCACTGTGATGTCTGTATTCTGAACAGGGGAAAAAGTGTGTGGTCACCAGAGGAATGGGATAAAGAACAGAAAGACAGATGGGTGGCAAATACTTTAGGTCAAAAGCCATCTTTCTCACACAGAAAAAAGCAACTTGAATTGGCTTTGGGGACAAGTTACTGCCATAGAAATGATCCCCCATAAATCTAAAATTAAAACAGAGGATGTAAGAAAAAAGGCATGAGGCAAAGACTTGGGATGCTTTGGATGGGTGTCTGTTAACAATTACAACACCAAGATTGAAAAACCAATGACAGACTTAAGTATAGCCTCACATGGTCAAAACAGCAGAGACAAAAAAGGGGAGATGAAATCCTCTGGAAGATAACAAATAAAGAATTTGGATCACTAAAAGCACTGATTTAGAACCAACCCAACCTCACACTTAGTGTAATAAATCTGTATGCCCATCCAGTATTTGTACAACACCCACTAACAATCGAGGGACTATATAGAGTTAGCCCACATAGTTGATGGTATCCAAAAAAATGTTAAGTGTCAGTTACTTTTATAAAAAAATAAAATAAAATCCAGCCCTCTTGTATATTTCTTTTTATGCACAGTTAACACACTTTTCCTTTCAAAAGTGTTCATACCAAAGCAACATGTTCACATTTTGACCAACACACCCACAAAATTCAATGGATTTTACGTGACATACCAAAACAATAAGAGTGTTATTAAAGCTAAAAGCGAATACTTTAGTTTTTTAGACTTTTAATAGCATTATAATTTAAATTTATGAACCACTCAATTTAATGTGGAGTTTGGGTCAGAGTGTTAATGCTGTCCAGAAATGCTTAAAAATGATGATTCAAAACCTATGTGAGTTATCTCAGTTTCCACAAGCCAAATTGTTTATGTTTACATATACTTTACTTCAATTATAATACTGTACTATCATGTTTTGGCTTTTGTACTACATATTGAGCATAAGTGTTATTGTGCTGCTACTTTATTTTCAGATATTTTACTGGTCAAAAACTGATAAAGTAATGCCTGCCACTATAGTTAAAGTTATTAATTGGTAATCCAATTCCTACTCTACTTATTACTAAACCCGTATTGAAGTATTTTAAGCAACATTGAATCGAATTGATATTGATTTGAACTGTGACCCAAAGAACTGAAAATTAAATTGAATTGTGATATTTTTAGCAATAACCAGCCTTAGTCCTTACAGTTTATTATAAGCTCAGCAAAAAGTATTGAGGATGGATTTTAGTTAACTCTTACAAAATCTCAAAAAACACAGAACCTGTTTAAATGTGCATTACCAAGGAGCTGGAAGTGGATAATTTAACAAAAAATGTTGTAAGTACACCACTCAGCCACAAATACAAATCACAAAACAAAGTAATACAAAGCATATTTCCAAAAAATGAATAAATTGCAAATATTTTACATGTAGAGACTCCAAAAAATTAAGACCTTGCAGAACTTTTGAAGACAACCAACCAGAGTCATGAGGTTTCTTTATTTTTTTTTGCACATTCCTTTAGAATTTTTGAAAAGAGGAAGAGAATGAATGAAGGCAATCATCCAGGTGCTTGGAACCATAAAGTGAATTTTAATCATACAATGACACTTAAAATGAACCTAATATGAAGAGGGAATGTTTTATTTTTAATAATAAAATGAAAACTTAGCATGAGGAAACAGCTGCAAATATATAAAGTGGCTACAGTTGCTGCAGGAAATATTTGTGGTTCCTTGCGCAGCTAAAGAGCAGATTAAGCTATCATTCAGCTGATTGTTTGGCTATCTAAAATTACACCCTCTCTACTTACACTCCTACTTGACTTACTGTCATCTTCTCAAAGATCATTTTACTGCAGCACTGTGAGGTCTTTTTACATGTGCAGGATGTTGAGAAACAGACCAACAGAGTTAATGACTATCAGCCCGGAGCTTTGTGGCTATAACCCAGAATTCATCAAACCCTATGTGAAAGCTCAGATGTGGAGAAGAGAGACAGACAGGAAGCTGAAGCAAAGGCAGAGAAATACTGTACACACTATATGCATCAACTGGGAGAAACATGCTGCTGCAAACATACAACAGCAAAGAAACAAACATATTTCATTAAATTCTTAAAATGACCTACAGTAAATGCACATGAGCAACGCATTTGGATGCCACATAGCAGCTGACGATCAGTTTCTCAAGAAGGAAATAAGAAAACAATGTTGAGCAGCACGATCAGTCAAGGATAACAAAAAACAGGCTTTGCCTCACATTCCAAGACAGGCAGCGCTGTGCAGACACAGAGACAAAGAAGGAGCATCTCTGACCTGAAACAGATTATCTGCTCTGCTCTCCCCGATAGACAAGCTAAGTTGTTGCGAAAAAGTTTTGCTGTGCTTCTCGTCATTTGCATCACTGGTGGTAAATGGAAGATTCTTCAAAAAATAAAAGGAGGGAATGTAGAAAAGCTGCAGAAATGACAATGACTGTTGTACAAGATGTTTTTGGATCCTCGAAAATCTTGCTCTATAACTATGAAGTAGAAAAAAAAATTTCAAGATCACAGAAAATGTGGCATACCTTCGTATTCAACCCCATTTACTCTAATGCCCTTTTATAAAATTTGCTGCAACCAATTCCCTTCCCTGCCAGTCAATGAAGAGCTTTTATTTTGATAATCTGAAAGTACATTTGCAATAATATAGCTAGATTAACTTTCATAAAATAACCATGGAACACCAAATATATCTATATTTCTCAGTATAATTGAAACCAGAAGTTTAAATACCCCAGATAAATTAAATCAAACCACACTTCTCTTGTTTTTGGTCAGAATTACTAAAATTGTTTCCATTTGCTGAACAATGACAGAAAGAATTTGTCAGATTTATTTATTACCTTCAAAAATATAAGTTTACCTAGAGAATGAGTACCATCTCTTTGAACTACCAAGGAAACCCAGTTTATGGTATCATGGTTTTGCAAACTTCTTTTAGGTTTACTGACACACTTGAGTTAATTGGAGGTAGATGGATGTATTTCAAGGCAACACCGGGAACAATGGGGAAAGTCTCTAGACTTCCCCATCTTCTTGGGAACAATTTGAAGATGCTTGAAAGTTGAAAGTTCATCTGTCCAAGCAATTATACACAAGTACAGATGTGGTGGGAATGTCTAATCATCATACCACTCAGGAAGGAGATTAGTTTTGTGTCCCAGAGATGGATGTGTTTTGGTCTGAAATATGCAAATCAACCCCAGAACAAAAGCCATAAAATAAAATAAATAAATAAATAAATAAATAGTTTGCAGTTTTCAAATGCAGATAGGGCCAAAATACCTTCATTTTTGGAGACATGTCCTGTTGTCTGATTAAACTAAAGTGGAACTATTAGGCCACAATGACAATCTTTACATTTGGAGGAAAAATGCGGACGCTTGTAAGCCTGCAATCTTTTTACAGCCTTAATACAATTTCAATTATTGTAAATATTATTGTACCTTCTACACTACTGAACATTTGGCCAGTATAACCTGCGCAAAATATACAATATGACCACACATAGAAACATCTCGACACAGATGCAGACACCACTGTGCTCACTTGCACTCAGCTTCCCCTCCAACAGGTCAAAGAACATCTGGCAAAATTCAAGGTTTACTTTCTAGGCTCTGTTTTAATTAGCAAGATGTTTTATTAGATGAGAAATTAATCAAAAGAATACAAACACACAGTTAATCTGGAAGAAATGTGAAGGTTTCACATTGTTTATCATGAGCCATCTGTGTGAACCCTCACAAAGTTGAAAATGGCAGAAGCTTTTCTTCCCTCTCTTCTCTTTCCCTCCTTTCTGCGCTCGCCTACAGAACACACAGGGCGCTTTGCTGGCTAGCCCTAATATAAAGGCGGATTCTTAAATGATGACAAGAGGCTGTGAAACAGTCACTTTTAATTTGACTTTAATACGTGAAACATAGTTGGAGACTATGCAGACTGAGACCAATAGACACAATCTACTCAGGTCATTATGTATATTCAATTGGATTGGAAAGACAGAAATGGAAAGCACATCCCTATTAAAATAAATGAAACAGAAAATCTCTTCAGCAGTCCATAGACTGTCAAAGAAGAATTATTTAAAGAGCTTTTTGTTTAAAAAAAAAAAAAAAGTGTTTTATTGCCAAGTAATCTTTATGTCAAGTCATCCAGAACACAAACAATAAAATGACCCAGCCTGGTGTGATGAAAACTGGCATATGAAAAAGATCTGGAAGAATACACTGTTACACACAATTTACCACAAGTAATTCAATATCAATAAAGGCTGGAAACTCAGGAGATTTTGTCACAATTTTTTCCAACTTTGCTGTGCAGTGGCCAACAGTTGTGAAATTCTGTTAAACCTTTGCTTACATCCTCTTTACACAAGATTAAAATTCTAGTACAGTTTTCAGGATCTCTAAGAGGGTACAGATATCCAGTCTCCTGCTCTCTTGCACTCTGGTGTGTCCTCGCAATCAAAGCAAAATCCTTAAAAATATGGGTAGTTCCCGCACTACCACCATCAATTTCAGCCTGCCTGGTTGACTGAGTAAACACCATTTCTCCCTGTTATGAGCCATATTCCATGTTAAAATGCAACGCAAGTGGTAGATATACAGTGTCAAACACTTGCAATGAATTAAACTAAAAAGACCACTCCCAGCCCAGTGTGGGCGTCATTAGGTTTTAAGCTTGGCACAAAAATAGTGTGGTCATTCCTCCTTCCAAATCTCCATTGACCAAGCCGCACAGGTTAGTGTAAGGAACAACACCTGGATAACTTACTAACTGCTGCTTCCAGGCTCCTCCACACTCCACACAGAAGCTGCTGCTATGGTAAATAGTAGCGAGTGCATTGCTAAAGCAGAAGTTAAAGAATGCAATTTTGGAATTTTAGTTTGGATGTATTGTCTTATTTTATTGCACCAATAAAACCTGAACCTTTTAATAGTGAGAAACTCTAAGCTTTAATTAAGAAAAATACCGCAACCCATCATTTTATTTCGAGTTTTACTCCTCTTATAAACTTTTAGTTAGAAAGCAGATGACCAAAGCCAATACGAAGGCAGAACCTGGTGAATGTGTATGACACAGACAACAGGAGGGTAAAAATGGAGGCGGCAATTAAAACGCACAAACTAGGCAACTATAAATTAGCACTACTTAAAGTATTACGCATGAGACCAACTTGCTGTGAATGTGGAAAACTGCTTGCTATATCCCAACTTTATCTGCCTCAAGTTTGGACTTGTCAAGGGTGAGGAGCTCCAGAAGCAATCAGTAACTATTTTCTTGTGGTTTCTATAATAGCTCTGCTCATTGAGAGATAATTACAGATGCCTACTTTGAAAACACCCAGGCTAATAGTATTAGTATTAACTAAGGTCTCAATGTCTCTTTCTTGTTTGTTTTTTTAATTATTTAATTATTTTTTTGCTTTGCGTTGTCATGTTAAATCTAGCCAAAATGCATCAAATATAACTGTTTTCCCTAAAATAATTAAGTAAAGCTACATTGTGATTGATGGATGAATCACTTCATGTCATATCATTTTGCTTTCTGTATTTCCATCCATCCATTTTCTGTACACCCTTGTCCCTAGTGGAGGCAGGAGGTGTGCTGGTGCCTATCTCCAGCAAACATTTCGGGCGAGAGGCGGGGTACACCCTGGACAGGTCGCCAGTCTGTCGCAGGCTATCTGTATTTATATAATGAATTTCATCACTGGCGATGTATCTTGACATGTGTCATGTCTAGATACATCTAGTTTTGCAGAGTAGAGCTGCAAAACTAATAAATAACCACCACCTTCTCACCTTGTAAGCATTATGCATACCGTGGGACAAACCTCATGCTTCAACATGTATACTTGAGATACAATTGTGTTTTTTTTAGGCCCCAGAAGACATGTTTTTATATTAGCGTAGGTTTTAGTAGAGAAAAGATCTAATGGCATTCAGAGTATGTTTGTGAATTATTTTTCAGAAAACAAATGGTTTATTTAATATTCCAAACAAAGTGTATGAAGTTCCAAAAGTTGGAAGAACAGGGTTTTGGTTCACTTGAATTATTTTGGTGTTATTAAACAATAGCCTGACTGTACCTTCTCTCATTTTAATAACTTTTATGTAGCTTTTAAGTGGAACAACTATTTAATTGCACATTTGGAAAATTAGCTAAATAATTATTGGTCAATAAAACACATTAAATAATGGCTAATTTGTCAAGCTGTTTATTTTAACAAATCAGTTTCTACCTGTATCCACTGGTTGGCTTTTCTTTCCACTGCATTGCTTGGATGCTCAGAGTACAGAGCCAACAAACACTGGAGGAGAAGTCTTCTACTTGCACCTGCAAGACACACACAACATTTACCAATTTTCTCAAGGTAATTGTTATGTTTGTTGTAAGTTTTAAAAAGACAGATAAAGTAATGCCCAAAGCATAGATTTACCTTCTGCAGTCACATGAGGGTTCCAGCACAGCCGGCCTAAAAGCTGACCTAAAAAGGGAAGCCTATTCAATGTTTCTGTTGTGGAGCTCTAAGAGAAACAGAATAAAAAGGAAAGAAAAAAAGACATACATTAACATTTAAGCAATTCAACAAAACAAAACAATATCAATGTTAAAAAAATAACAAATTCAGGCCTTTATATTTAAATAGCAGTGTCTCATGGAGAAAGACCAACGACTAATTTGAGAGGATGAGATCACTACTAATGGGAATCATAATGGTAGGTCAAGCAGAGTTTAAATAGAACCTAAATACCCCAGCTATTGTCTGCAACAACACAGTTTCTGTGTGCTGCTCAGCCCTCACATTTGGCCTCCCGATTGCTGAATAGTCTATGGTAAATGCTGTACGGTAAACGTCTGTGTGTGCATGTGTGTTGCTGATGCAACAAAGAAGGAATGCTCATTTACAAATCAAACTGTTGAATGCTCTGTGACTGAAGGAATGCCCATAAGAATAAGCCATCACAAAAGAAAGCAATTACGACCGACTACCAGGGCACAATTGGCATCAAAGCCTCACCAGCACTGTCTCTAATTATGACCATGTATCTTGTTGTAATTACAACCAGACATTCTTTGACAGAAGTGACTGATTACATACTGGCCAAGGAGCCTAAGGAGACATGTTTATAGATGAGAATGAAATAGATGGTGAAGAAAGACACCAAGATGTAAAACACATATAAATCATGCATATGTATTTTAGGGTTTATCTAATATGTCAAGCTCTAAACTGAGACAGGTTTGACAAGAAAAAAAATTAAAACGTAACTTTTTGCCATTTTAAGGTATTGATGGAAATTAATGGTTCTAATGCATGCACAAATTACACCCATGTTTTTTCTACTAAAAGAGCAAAGAAAAGCAATCCAATGAGAAGTTGGTTTTCCAGTTTCAGAATTTGCAGAAGGATGTATCTGATAAGCAGCTGGAGAAAAGCGCTGGATTTACCTCGAGGCTCTTCTGAGAGCTGCACCTACACAATAACTGTGTTCAAGTTTAATTGACGGAAAGAGAGCTTCTTCCCAGCATGCGGGGGAGGGTAGTACACAGACTAAAAGAATGAGAACCAGCCAATCACTCCAATAAAACTTCAGAGACATTACCCCCACAGCAATGGACCCAAACAAATCAAGCATTAGCATGTTTGTGTGCGTATTATTATTAGACATTATAATCCTGTTCTACACACTAACAGCTCCATGTTTTACAATTGCATAAAAAATATTAATTCTTCTTCAAAAAGGTTCAAGGAAATATTAAATTAAGTACAAGTTGTTTATTTGAATATACCACATAGATGTATATTTATTTAAATTAAGATCATTAGGCGAAATTGGACATAACAGTGATTAACCCCTTAACTGTCATCCTCAAAACACAATGGGTATCCTCATGATAGTTAAGGGGTTTTACACAACTCTGTGTGTCTCTGGTAAGTAATTATTTTATTGGTGCTGCTAATGCCAAAGAGGGTTTTGAAACAGAATCAATTTCAAAATATATTTTGGGGCAATCGTCATCACAGTACTTCAAATACATCTCCAAAATGTAGCCACAACCAAATGTTGTTCAAATATGTGATATTAACCTGCAAAATTACAGACTACAAGTTAGTGAGCAGATGAGTGGATCGATGGGTTGGTGAATGAATAGACGGACAAATGGATGGACAGATTCAGCAATTAGTTAATATTACAAGAAATACATTATGGAAGTTCAAAAATATTATTCTACTCAATCTCCTTCTCTGACTGTGTAGGTAAACTGTGCACTGGCATCAGCTTGAAACCGTATCAATCCATTCTCATAACTCAAAACTGTTGTAAAGTGAAGTGCACCACAAACTAGATCTGTCATGATAACATATTTTTCTGGACGATACATTTTTCCACGATAATATTGTTGAGATCATCACTGTGAAAATGGAAACCACTACATCTAACAAAGAAATGGCTAAAAAAAAAAAAAGAGGAAAACTCTGAGAAGTTAATTTTAAGAATTGGCTTTTGTGAGTGTTGGTGTCTGACATTCATCCTCACCTGTTCTAAACATGTATAGAACCTGGAAATGAACAATAGGATTATTTCACATATTGGGTCATAAGACACAGGAAAGCTGTAAAGATATCAAAGGATTCATATCGTTGCCAAAAAGTGGGTTATCCTCAGCTGGTCTTTTATGAGCCCATTGCGAGGAAAAAAAGATTTCAATGCAATTAAGCTTTACCATACTGTTTCTTTGCATGTGCTCCATAACTTTGCTCATTCTGACTCATCTGCATTACGCAGAGCAAGAATTATGCTGACAGAAAGAGAGACCTGAAGGAAATAAAAAGCTAGGCTTGATCTATAAAAATATACTGGTAGATTCAAAAGTTGAAGTTGAAGTAATAAGTCAAAAATAAACAGAAAACTGATTTTTAACAACTCACTAAATGTTTTAGTAAAACATTGGAAAATTCAAAACATAATTTCCAAGGGCAATTTAATAAGGATAAACAGAAAACAAAGATTTAGCTGGAACGTCAGTCTAAAATATGAAGGAAAAATCTTTAATGCTGTGAATTGGCAAGTCGTAGAAAAAAAATAAGATTTGATCAGAAAAGTTCAGGAATCTCAAAGAACAGCGGACCTGCTTGTACTCGGCCCTCTTTCCAAATTTGCTGGATCTGATATGGGGATACATCAGGTTAGCACTCAAGGTCCCACTGCGGCTATTACCTGACTAACTCAACACTGCAGTGCTGCCAGCCAGGCATGCACTGCCTCAGCAACACACAGAACAGCGTCTGTTAGAAGGACCCTTCCATTGAATGAATTTCCATTCAAGCCTTGGCTAAAACTCAGAAGGTGTGGGCGCATGTTTGAGCAGACTTGATAGTCTTATTTCTGTATTAATTTACTCAAAGTTTCATTAATGAAACGGCTGCTGTTCTGCCTAATAGGTGAAGACTTTAAAATCAATATAGTGCAATTTTAACCTGTAAAGACAGAAAAACAGCCTGTTGAACTCCAGTCACCGTATTATAGTGCATTAGTTTTAAGTTTAAATGGCAGACAAAAGTACACATAAATAATGGTAAAAAAAATGCAATTACAATGCATCCTATGCTATAGAAACAAAACAACCAAAACACTCACCAAGCAAAAACAAGAAGAGAAGTTAAAGGCAGTTTGATGTTTTGGGCATCATTCTGCGAGGAAACCCTGGCTTCTCCCATTCATGGGCATGTTCTTTTTACACACAACAGCTACCTAAGCTTTGTTAAAGATGTTAATCAGTATTTCCTGTAGCCTTTTTAATGCCCCTGCCACATAGCAGAAATGAGTCAGGAGTGGTCTGAAGTACAAGAGAAAAAGAAGAGTACAAGAGTGTCGAGTTGGTCTAATTCCCTGGATATCAATCAAATCCAACATCTGTAGAACATGCTCCAAAAAAAATCTAATCTATGAAATCCACAAGTCACAGCTTACAAGACTTAAAGGATCTACTGCCAACACAATGGTGGCCGATATGATAGGTGGCAGTATAAGGAGGACCACAACACAATTAGTTAGGTAGTAGTGATGTTATGCCCGACAGCAATATTTCTGAAAGCCAATTTATCTGCATTATTTCTGTAGCACTATAATCTATCAATAAATACATTTACTCACCACACTGCTGATTTCTGAGAGAAGCTGCTGGAGGAAATCCCTCAGTCTCTTCAAGTGTAGGGAGATGTCTTTCCGTGTGTGTGGAGTGTCAGTTTGGCCCCAAGCAATGGCTTTTTCAAGCCAGAAGGGCATCTCCTGAACATTTGGCCAGTGTGCTGTTGTTTGCTGAAGCTGCAGCTCAGTCATTTTACGTTTTCCACAGGCAAATTTACTTTTGAGCTTAAAGAAATCCTAGGAAACAGCAATAAATGTACCATTAAAGTCAAGAATTACACAGAAATTGTCATGAAACTTGAACTTACCATCATATTTTGTAAGTATCAAGACAGAATAATGGCAAATGGGATCTTGGCGGTATACCATTTTTCAGTTAGCATATTTGTGGACATAGATGTTTGATTTATTTTGACACATCTTCGTTTCCCGCTATCCAGTATCATTGGCTTCAGATGTTATGCAGCACTAAGCATTTAGAAATAAATGAGAAAAGGCAATAAACCACTTTGCTTAACCTGAAGAAAACACAAATTGTGTTTGGTAAGAACAAGATTAAAAAATAAGAGAAACTCCACATGGAGATTTACTGTTACAATGACAAATAAAAACTCAGGTTCACTTCTTTAAACAGTAAAAAACATTTATACGGGAACTTTTTCTAGAAATGAGTTTCAAAAAGTTTTATTATTAAATAAAATCATGATTTGTCTACGCCTGGTAAAGGTAGGAAAATAATAAAAATAGTCTTTAGTAGGCTGCTCAATGACATAAAGAACAGCGTAAGATCCTAACTTGAAAATGATAGCACCATCATAACATTTATTAAATAGAGAGAATATTGCTGATAATGTTCATTAATAGAAACCAGACAACCATCAACAAAGACATTATAACATTTAGAGATAAAGACAGAAAGTGGTGCCCAGACAGTCAGAAACTAAAGAACAAAGTTCCATCAATGAACACTAAAAGGTCGCTCTGGCAACCTTTTAGTGTTGCTCTGGCAACATGACATGACTTCATGTGTAAAAGTCACTCATTGCTGCATTCACAAGCATGTAGATAGAAACCACAGCTTGAGTAATGCTAGCTACACTAACCATAACATCAAACATGTACATTAGTAATGCTAAAGATAATTAAAATGTAAACTCGAAAAATCACTTTTGTCTTTGATTTAAAATAATAAAATGCAATTTCATAATGACTCTCTCTCTCACACAGTGTGACATCACCTCCACTCCAAATGATTAACTACCACTCCTGGCAGGGAGGATAGGAAAAAAAAAATCATATGACTCTTATGAGAAAAGAAAAATGTGCAAAAACATCTTGTACTTGGTGTAAAACCATAGACAGTGAGAACTGAGCGGGTCAAAGCTTTACAAAATATCCAAGTCAATAATTGGCCACAAAATCCTAATAGGTAGATCTCAAATTCTAATTAGACTTACTGAAAAAGTTATATTTTGATCATGAAAATGAAACCTAAATGAAACAACTGGTTATTAGATAGGGTTGTATGATATTAGAAAATCATTGGTAAATGTTGCTTTGATATTAGTTGCGATATATCCTTATTTTTTCATTCAACCTTCATATGTGCTTCCTTCAGTCTGTGATCTTAAGCATTTTGTCCAGTCATTTGTGCCCGGTGTGAATATCTGATGTCATCAGACTCTGTGCAACTCGCTAAATATTACGTTAGAATTTAAAATCCAAGTTGATAACACTTGGAATATATTACCTAACAATTATTGCACTCCAAACAGTTCTTTCCAATTTGAATATTGTGATGATGATGGATTTGTGCAGACTTAGCATGAATCTCCCCTCAGTGCTCTATCTGGTTTATTCTCATTGAGCTTAATTTCTCTAGATGAATTTCATCCTGACCAATCAGCAAACAGAAAGAAGAGTTATGAATGATTTGACATTGATTTTCTGCGCCATTTCAGAATTGAAGTATGCCTTTGCAGTTTGGCAGTGGAGGAAGTGAAAGAAGCTATTCAGTTCGTGTTGGACACGCTTCCAAATACTGAGCAATTAAAGTTGGAGGAATATTTAAGACATTTTATTGCTGGCAAAGATGATCCCACTCCCCACTGGAATGTTTACAGCTCACGCAATTTCCGGTAAGCTTTATTGAGCGGGCGCTTTACACATGTCCCAGCCAAATGTTTAAAAATTCAGCAGAGTCCGTGCCTCCAGCAAGCAATCATTTCTCAATAGCCAAGTGCCCCAATCGTCCGTAAGTAGAATGGTAGAACAAGCGGTTGGTTTTTACCAGGCTAGTATTAAATAAACAATAACTAAAAACAGATGCTTTTGACAATTACGTCAATATCTACATATGTGGCCTACATCCTCCTTAGCCAGCCTTGCTCTCATAGGAGGTTAATAGAATAAGTGGAATGAATAAAAAAGAGGAAATAAATTGTTTTGATGTAGTTATTCTACCCTCTTATTACCACAATTTAATGATCACATTCCTGTGATCCAAGCAATATCTTCCTCACATCCAAGACTGCCTACTGAGAAATAAACAGTACATTCTTCACCTTTTATGAAGATGAAAAAAAGCATAAGACGGCAGGCCCCAAGGGTGTGTATGAGGATGTGTTTCATGTCTGCATATAGTTCGAGAATCGTGTGTGTGCGTGTTTGTTGTGTTTTGCCATAATGACAGGTCTATGTGGGACACCACAGGCTTGTATTTTATGATCACCTCGTAACACATGATTTGTTTAATGTCTTGCCATCAGCTCAGCTGGAAAGCCCCTATGGCACACTGAAATGAATATATAAATACTCATTTCAGGAAGGAAAAAAGCCAAACCAAATTAGGAACAAACGACTCTTGTTGACTTGTCTCTCTAAAAGAAAAACAACCTTAGTGGAGTTTCATCAACATCTCTATCCTGTCAATAGTTACAAGTACATATAGGCACAGACAGAATAAAATACAGTTACAAAAAAAACTTCTAAAACTCAGGTTACAAAAAAAAAATCATGTACATGTACAAACAGCCTCAGCAGCAGCTCTGGGATTAGTTATGCACATTTTGGAGGAGGAACGAGATGTGACTGGTCAAATATTATCTTTGAGGACGTGTTAAACTAAGTTTGTGGACTTTGGGTTTTGCTGAGTTTGCTGATGTAATTATGAGATTGTTGACATTATTTCAGTACAACCAAAATCAGTTAAGCATCACTTTCTGGAAATGTACCTGCATATGATTTCCTTATGTTCAACAAGGTTTAATAAGATGAGAAATGTATACAGTTTGATTCTGACCATGTCCCACTGCAGTGGGTCAGTAATGTGCAAGCCTGGTGCATTGGTTTCAACTACCCCTTGTTTTTGAAGTACAATTTTGCTTATAGAGACTTCTTTAAAGTGTTAAATGTCCATTAGAATTTAATGTTTATCAACCTTTGAGAATGAGGTTGATATTTCTTTCTTATTTATTTCTTGTTTTTAACTTAAAAAGTTTCAATATCATTATTTTCAAACATTGATTTATACAACATGTATAAATCATTGGTATGCCAATAGCATAATATTACTTGAATATGGGCCCAAAACAACAATGTTATCATTTATCGTAATAACTTTGTCATCAAGCAAAATTTGTTACTGTGACAAGTTTAGTTACATGCTGTGTAACAATAAATGTCACTGCTTCCTACAAAAATGTAGCCATTATTTCCATCTAGTCCTTTTTGGAAATATAAAAATAAAACAAAAGATTTCTCAGCCAATCAATTTCTTAGTTTATAGTTTAGTTTCTCACCACAACGTCTAAGCCAACCACAGGGTTCACAGATCACCAAAATGTTATATTTTGCCTAATAATTATGCCTAACCTATTCTATTTCCATTGCTGTTTCTACAGTGGCTGTAGACATAGAACCGGAAAGGATCGCCGGACGGACGGACGGACGGACGGACAGACAGACAGACAGACAGACAGACAGACAGACAGACAGACAGATGGCTGTATGGATGGATGGGTGGACAAATAAAAAGATGGAGGCATAGACATATATGTGCAGTATCAACATCAGACCACAGAATGTCAGTATTTCCTCCTCTACAGGAGACCGTTTTATAAAGGAAAACCATCAATAAAAACCCAACTCAGCCTCAAACCACTGCTGTTGTATGTCAGTCGGTTTCAAAGTTAAGTTAAAGGAATACATTTGAACGTTTTAAAACTCTCGTTCATGGATTGTTTTTAATCTAGAACGTTATCAGCAACATACATACTTGACAGTCATTACCCGTCGACTGGAGATTATTCAAATGTGAACTTACTTTCAAATAATATGCGCAGCACTCAAATTGATGTATTTCCAAAGCAGAAGCTGGTCATACGAAAATATTCTTTACAGCCTCAAACGACAAAAACCTCTTTCTTTGCGCGAAAAGAAGAAACTGAACTTCCCTCTTCTCTAGTGAGTTCCGGGTATGGAAGGATCCTATTTGCTGAGAGCTTTGACGTAAGCGGACATCCCCTTGGAAAGACTCCTGGGAAATGAAGTCGCAAAACTCAATTTATCATCTTTTTTTTTTTTTAGTTGTATTGGTTATAAAGTGAAGCACATTTTATTAGTTTCTAATTGATCAAACAACCAAATAAAAACCGTAAGAATCACGATTTTAGTTCAATCAAGTTTAAAGTAATTTGGAGTAACTATAAATATAATATTCTTGAAGCAGATTATTTAGAATTGGGATTATTGCTTTTTTTAAATTTACTTCACAGCCCTACATTTTGTTGTTGTTGATGATATTGAATGCCAGAAATGGTTTTAAGACAATTATTATTATTTTTTTTTTTTATCATTTTTTTTCTCCGAAGAGTTTTTTGCGGTGCTAGTGGCTCGCATTTTCCACAACAGTAGGCTGACAGGAAGGGGGAAGGAGAGGGGGGAAGACATGCGGCAAAGGTCGCCGGGACCGGGAGTCGAACCCGCGACATCCGCGTCAAGGACTGAGGCCTCCAAACGTGGGGCGTGCTAAACCACTGCGCCACCACAGCACGCCCCAAGACAAACAATTTTATTATAAGCAGCAACAGCATGGGTTTAAGGAATACATTAATCAATAACTTTGGTGTGTCACTGGAATGTACACAACCAACTCTGAAACTGTGCCTATTCTTGGTATCTGTGTGCAGATGTAAGTGGGTGAGTGGGTTCATTCATTCATTTCTGTGTCAAAGATTTTAGGTTTAAACATCAAAAGGGTGAAGCAGAGTGCATTCCAGGGGCAGGAACTTAAAGGTTCCAGAGTGTGTCCCACAGGGACATCTGAGGGGTTCCCAGCAAGCATGGCTCAAAGTGACAAATCATCTAAGCTTTTGCCAGACCCAAAGAAACTTGCAGCAGCAGGAAATGAATTGTTTAAAATACATAACACCCCATGTGTTGGTTTGAGCGTGCACATGTGTGTGCATAAGTGCACAGCAGGCTTGCATGAGAAAGAGATTATACATATGTAGTTGTAGAAGCGCATTTACTCAATTTTTGTTCTGGTGAATGCAGGCCTTGTGTATGTCTATGTGTGGTCAAATATTTTTAAATCATGCATTTGCTACTTGAATTCTGCAGAGCGTTTCAGGACAGGCCCTCGTCTGTGCTATATGTGTGCTCACCTTGAGTAACAGCAGTTCAGTCTCATAGATAAAGACTAACATGGTCTTTTGCCTCTAGAGCAAACTCCAGAAGTTCTATGGTGCATGTGAGCAAGCAGAAGTGTGTGTACACAGATTTGTGAACATGTGGTGTGTGTAAGTGTTAATCTCTTTTGTGTGTTGTCTTTTTCTTTTAATGAAAAAAAAAAAACATTAGTATTTGAAGTGTTTGGGATGTACTAAAAAAGCATTTTTCTTGGATCTCCATGAAAACGTCTTCAAACACATAGTCTTTTTAGTATGCCACGCAGGCCTTTATAGACAGGCAGAACCATTCTAATGTGTAAATGGTAATCTGTGCAGTGTAATCAGTTACTTAGTAATTTATTTTAGTATTTTTAATTTATAAAATTAATAGATAAATCTCACTAATGATGACAATAAGACACATAATCTAGCACGATGAACACTTGTTTTTTGACTGTTTTGTTTCTTTGTTTCTTTTACTTAGAAAACATGCAAAAATCATCAAATTTGTTCAAGAATTCACATATTTGCTCTGTCAAATGCTGTTCTTTACTTGGTGATCTGATTACTGTTCTAAAAATATTTATTTTTACTTCATTTAAATTTAAACCGATGCAATGAATGAATGAATGAATGAATGAGTGAATGAGTGAATGAATGAATGAATGAATGAATGAATGAATGAATGAATGAATGAATGAAGTCATATTTTAACTTGTTGAAGTCTAAAAGAAACAGCTGGCAAAAAGACACTATTGTTTCGGCCAAATACAAAGTAATATGGGTTTTTGGTATCACACAGGAATTGCAACCAAATGCATTGTGTAACTTCAGGTTTAAGCTTCCCACATTTAATACTAAGCAAATTTAACTAAACAATTACACTGCATATTTAGCCAGACACTGTTGTATGCATAATACCTATATATTTTTATGTAAGTATCAGAGGACAAGATGAATTTCAGTGGGTTGCACTGTGCACCATGTATTTATTTATTTATTTATCGCTGTGTTATGTTGTTGTCCTCTGTAGCAACCCACTTACCACACCCCTCATACATGACAAAACTGTAATAAAAGTGCTATAATTGTATTACAACTTTAGATGGAAAAAAGATATGACATCTGGAATAAAGATGGCTTAAAATAATGGTAACAGACATCAATCCCTGACTTTGTGTTTCACTGCACAAAAATGCAGAAGATGAAAAGAAATGCCCCGCACAAAGCACTTCAAAAAGGACACACAAAGCCTCCTCTGCTGGTGTGGGCAAGACACAAAACGTGTTTAATATTCTGCCTTGAGGAAAACAATCATCTCTTCTTTTACACAACACTTATGACATTGCATCTTATGCCTTCTTCTGTTTCACATGGACACATAATGAAAACACAAACATTTACCTACTACATTCCATCTAATATTTTAAGAACAAACAAATGTAGTCACATGGATTCACTGTTTATGTTTCCAGGCATCCTTCTTTATTGCTAAGAGAGGAAGCTCAGGATTGGTGGAGAAAAGGCGAGTGATGCTGTGACCAATGTGAAACAGCATTGCATGCACAAGATACAAGTACAGTGTGCACCAATCCTGCCTAACATTCTCTGCATAGTGAGAGCTGCACTTCAGCATTTACTACTCATTTATCAAATGATCAATAATCTCACAACGGTTGGCATCTTATTTAGAGTTCATTTTTACTGAATTTTCAAGCCAACTCTGCCTACCTTAGCTATTTTTGTGTGTCCTGCTTAGTAATCAGCGCTCTCTCTGCTTGTTTGGCAATCAACAAGTGGCTGAGAGTTCACATTTGCAACTACCACTGTGGATGTCCAAAAGTGACAAAATTCAGCAAATTAATGAATGTTAAATGATTACCAATAGAATCTGAAATAGAAAACAAAGAACAAAATACATTTGTCACTGATTAAAAAATATTTCAATCATTTAAAAAAGGATACTTAGCCCATCTATTGTCTATGCTTGCTAACTCTTGCAGAATTAGATGCATATTTCCAGCTGTCATTGGGCAAGAGGCAGAACGCACACCAGACAGATTACCAGTCCATTACAGAGAGACACAGAGACATAGAGGATCATGGGAAGATGTCAAGTGTGACAGTCACGTTTTTGGACCATGGGAGGAAGTTGGAGTACCAGAAGACAACCCATACATGCAGGAAGAGAATATTTTTAAATTATGATGTTATGCAATGATGTAACGATTCATCTTTGTTAGTGCATTGCAATTGTCATGTTTAAGCTCTGTTTTTTCAGTAGCCAAGTCAATTCAACTTCAGTTTGTATTGAAGCATCAGAAAATCCAAATAGTAGTAAATCGACTTTACTATTATGTTTGACTGATTGATATTACGTTGTTTCATTTAAACTTTTGTGACTACCAAACTAAAACCTGCAGAGCCTGAGACTGTATTTAAATCAAACTATCTTTGTAGTTTTTGAACCTGTGGGTTCTGAAAAGACTAAATCTGAAATTAAAGTAATTTAAAAATTAACAGGAACTTGTTTGAATGTTCACTTTATTCCACGAGTTCAACAACCTGATACCAGAGCTTTTTATCCATTTTACCATGACATATCTTACACTCACACCAACACACAAGAGAGCAAATTCAAGGGAGAGAAGGAGATGTGGGGAGTGAGACACCTGCTTTCTATTAGTCCAGTAGATTGCAGGGAAATTGAGTGGGAGTGTTAAACACAAACACATCCATCTATCTGCCCCTCTGTCTGCAATAATTACACACTTCCTGCTCTAAAATGCTTCTCTGATAGCTTTTACACTAATTGAGTCTTTGTTTAAGCTCAAGTGTGCACATGTACTGTAGGTATTCAACTGAGAGCATGTTTCTCTGGGAGTCTCAAAACTAGTCACCAAAGGCTACAGATATATTTTGATAAAATATAAAGCACACAGAGAAATATGAAAGACATCACTGTTGAAGGACATAGCCCAAAGAAGGTAATCAAGCACTTTTAGTCAAGGGAAACTATTTGGTTTTTAGGTGATCTGATGTGTCTGAGATTGAGTTATTTATAATCTAAGAAGAATCCCATAAAGTCCATGTAATATACAATTAAGATGGTGGTTATAGCTTGACAAAATGTAAGAATGCTCTGGAGCTATGAATACTTTTGCAAGCCACTGTGAATAAATGTCTGCAAACTGTAATGAACTAACAAAACATAGTAAAGAAAAATGGACTAAATCTCTTTACAATTTGAGAGTCATTCAGAAAATAACAGCAGTGCAATTTTGTTACTAATTTTCATGTCCATCGTTGTCATTCTCTGTGTCCTCTGATGGAAGCTCAACATTGTTGATGCATATCAGTGCAGTGCTATATATTTTCTGCTAGTCTGTCTCGACACACGGGCGAAGTCTCCCTCTGAGGGTCTTCAGAGCTTTCCTCCATGTCCTGTTCCTCATTAGGTGTCTGTCATGGTGCCAGAATCAATAAGCGCAGATGGAAGGGGGAAAAAAATATTTCTCCTCTCCTCGCCTCTTTGTGAATGGGCAGATCATTAGTAAATTCCAAAGTGAATACCATCATCACCCTGGAAAAGACCCTCCTCAAATATATGGCTTTCTTTTTTTTATACTTCAGAAATTTTTCAACCTTATTTTTATTCCTTATGACCCCTAGCTTAGGGCTGCAAAAAATGTTTAAGGCATCTACTTTGACTTTGAAAAAATTGTAAATTTGCTCAACAATCTCAGTCACACATGAAAATATTTAGTTGTGGGTTTCTTTCTATTTCCCTTATTCCCGGACTGAGTGCCCCCCTACATGGTGTTTAGAATGACGCATCTGTTTCCATACAATGTTGCATGTTTTCTGGCAAAGAGAAACACCACAGTTTAAACAAGGAAGAGGGTGGTGGGGTGCTCATCTGGTTCTGTGTGTGAGTGCCCACCAGGACTACATTAAACGAAAGGAAGAAAGCGTGACACCATCCAACCTCAGTTTGTCTTCCTCAGTGTAAACGGACGTACATCATGCTAACATCTCACATGTGCTAGGAGAATTTGCACCCGTAGCAGTAATGAAAAGAAAGGGAATGGAACAAGATGGATAAAGGCAAAGGCAAGATGGAAGCAGAACAGAAGTAAAGGAGTGCAGAAAGCCGAGGGCAGGATAAATGTTTCCAGTGTAAATGGTTGAGGGGGAGATTGTGACATTGGCTTGGCACCACTCCGGAGTGCTCGTCTGTAACGCAAAAAGAAAATGCAAAGGGGTCTGGGTGGGTTTTATACCTCAACAGAATAAATGATGCGAAGGGAAATGGGAGTAAACAACATCAGTCATTATAATTATTCTCATACGGCTACTCCCTGCACAAACTGGCACCCACCCACCAACCCTTCTCTTTTTACCCCTCTTCTTCCTCCATTTTTCCATTCGTCTTAACTTCCAGTCTTTTCTCTGGCCATTCCCTATGGCTAGGTTACACCTTATGCTTAATTACCTACAATTCGTTGACTATTTCTATATGTCCCTTCTTAATCTCTGGCTGTTCGAAAATCGAAATGTTCTATCTCTGAGCCGAGTGGTTAGGTCCAGCCTAATTAAACATTTCCACATTTTGTGTCATCAATGTATTTTATGGGTTGTTTTAAGTAAGAAACTAACTCAAAGAATCACATTATTATGAAGATGGATGAAAACATTTTAAAAAATGTATCTGAGAAGTGAGGTGTGGTTGTTTGACAGGCCAAACAAGGAGAACTTTTATCAATGAAGCAGTCATGAAGCCTGAAGGAACTCCAGAAGAGCCGCAGAGATCTACAGGTGGAATTATTTATTGGCCCAACAGTTGAAAGTAGCAAGCAGAAGGCAATTGTTAAAAGAAAACAATAAGAAATCACCTTTAAAGCTTTCCAAAAGCCTCCTAGAAGACACAGCAAATGTGAAAGAAGGAGTTCTGGTCAGATGATCTTGATGTCTTTGTGTCTGTCAGGACATAGACATGTAAAGCTGAAGAAAAGTTTTGCTTATTCTTCTTTTTTTCCTTCTATTTTATGACTTATTTACAGACTATTTTACATTGATCTATCTCATAAAATCAAAATAAAATACACGGAAGTTTTGTGGTTGTATTTTGTGAGAGTGTAGAAAAATGTAAGCCGAATGCTTTTGCAAGGCACTGTATGGAAAGAAACAACCAACAAAAATCTTTAATTTATTATACAGCTGGATTTATGTCTTTCATTTTCCCAGATGAAGGCTGTGAGAATAATCCACCTGTTGGCTCTGTAGCTGATTGTCTCGGATACTTGATGATTCTGAATGCTATGCAGTGCACAGTGAATCATGTCGGCTCTTTCTTAAAGTTGGAAGTACTTCCCTTGCTCTCCCAGATCTGAATGGTGCTTTGCTTCCCAAGTTTTGTTCTATTCATCAAACAGTTCCTGAAAATCTAAAATGGTGTATTCAAAAACTGTGTTTAGCAAATATTTCATAACCTTTTACAGAGTTATTGAGGAAAAAACAAAGTTTCTGTACCAACAATTCTACCAACTGTGAGAAGGTAAAAACATGTTTTCTTAACTGCATTGATAGTGCAGCAGCATAATTGTGTGGGAGATTTGAACGTTGTCAGTGAATGAAGTTAATGCAGGATTTAAAAAGCTAGAAAAAGCATACAAAGACTACTTGAATCTCTGAACCAAAGTAAGATTCCTTGCTTTTACGCAATAAAACCGATTCTGAGAAAGCAATACATTCTACGGCATCTTTCAAATTGAATGAATTTCACAATAAAGATTTTGTAAAGACAGTCAAATTTAAAGGCTTCTTTAAATTAAAGTAATATTGACCACTACAGGAGATGCTTCCTCCCCACAGCCATCACCACCTACAAAAGTAGTTTACCTACACCTTTGGGATCAATAAAGTATTTTTGAATTTGAATTTAATTCAATTTAATTATTTACACTGGATTTAATTTAGTAATGTCACACTAAAGAGGGCTGAATACAAATACATGCCATGTTTTCAGATTTTTTTTGTTTGTAAAAACAGTTGAAATAATGTATACTTTTATTCCATTTCATGGTTATGATCTGCCTTATGTTTGTGCAGCACATTAAGTCACATTAAAATGCGAAATTTGTGCAACATCACAAAAAGTGGGAAAAAAAAATTCCAACACCTTTACAAGGAACTGTATATTGCATAGAAATTACTTTTGGAAGTGACAAGGTGAAACAAATCTAGAAGATGTTAATTACTTAAATCATGTTGAAAACACTTCAGGGTGGAAATATTTTAGAATATTTTTAGAATGATACTTTTCCATTCCTCACTCATTTTCCTTTATCAATCTATAATCTTTCCTCTTTCTCCAAAACTTTTAAATCGGTGTTGACTTTTCTAAAAACCAATTAAAGACAGCAAGACATCATGTTTTGGTACTTCAAAGATAGGCTACAGAAGACTGAGGAAGCCTTCTACAGCTATTGAATGCAAAAATATGCACTTGTATTACAACTCTACTGCTTATCTCTTTATCATATATCAAAATGCCACAAATATGCTCTTTATATAATTCTCAAGTAGCATTGTTGCCTGGAGAACTGTTCGTTTGAGCCCAGTAAGTCCCGCCACAGGGCACTTGGACCTATGACTTGTTTAGAACTGTTATTGTAGGACGAATAGTTCCTCTGTGGAGGATGAAAGAAGCAGCCATGTCCAACGAGTCCCTGTGATGGACCAAACACTCCTCTTTCTTTATGTTTTTCTTTTTACATAAAGAAAAACTGTGAACCTTGGGCACACTTTCCAGATACCATACCATCTGAATTTTATTTCTAAAGCACTTTAATCACCTGCAGGACCAAAATACTGTACACAATCTTACAAATATGATCAATCATAAAATCAATAAGCAAAGTTGGTTCATACCAGACCCAGAACAAAGGCAAAAGACCTTGTGAAGGTGCCGACCGAAGCTGGTAAGAGTGTCATTCTTTCTAGCAAATCAATTCCTGTAGTGATATGGTTTGAATTGCTATCATCTGATCAGGGAAGAAGCCAATACTCCAAACATAAAAGCCCAAAACGCATTTTGCAAATGCACTCATTGACAAATAGTTCAGTTATTGGAGAAATGTCTAGCGGCTTGATGAAAATTCAATTGAAGTGTTTGGCTAAAATCATAACGCCTTCCAGTTGCAGGGTAACTGTGGGTGTTTTGCTGTAGGATGTACTGCTGCACTTAATAAAGTATAGAGCTTAAGAGTGGCTTAAGAAAAGTAAAGTACATGTTTGGAGGGAACATCACAGACATGATCTATGCCCCATGGAAAATTCAATGGCAAAAGATGCCCTATCCTGACTCAGTTACACCAGTTCTGTAAAGTCTTATGGCTTGAAATTCCTGCAATCTTGTGATGAACCTTTGAAAGAATACCCAAAGCATTTGAACTAAGTAATATGATTTAAAATAAAGTTCTGTAGTAAATAAACTTTTCAATTTTAAGTTTTGAAAAAATGTTAATACATTTTCTTGCCTTATATTCTGGCATTTCACAAATAGAAACACTAAGTTATCAAAATTGTCCTAAAGGAGGAAAGCTTAATCTCATCTAATGCCAAATAGTATGAAAAAAATGTCTGTCCGTTCTTACAGTGTATGTAAATATCAGTATGTAAATATTTGATTTTCTCTGTCTATTTCTGTGTAGAATATAAAATCTGTAAACCCACTGGCAGCTGCAATACACAGTTTTGTTCTTAGTGCAGTCAAATTCTGCAACTTAAAGTCCAACATTTACAAAGCTCCCATGGCTTTGACGTCAATCACGCTAAAAGTACTTGTTCTTAAGTTTGTTGTCGCCCACAGACGAGCAGGCACAGACACAAAAGCAAGTTCATGGTTGAACGCTTTTCAAGGTGTCTCTAAGGCCCCCAAAGGCAAAACCCATATTATTTTGGATCTGGAGTCATATCAACACACCATGTGATGTTTCCTGCAGATTTATTCTTAAACTCCCCTGTTCATAAAGAATGTGCAAACCAGGCCTTGAATTTGGCAGGAGTGATCGTGCATGCATGTGTGTGTCCCGTGCAGTCATGTCAACAGAGCAATCATTCATGTGGAGCAAAGTATACTCTTGGAGGGCTTAGCTCTGCCGGCATGTGATGATGGACAAGCCTTTCAGGGAATAAGTGAGCGATGGAGAGAAGGAGGGGTTGGAAGGTGGGGGATGGATAGATGGAAAAGAGGGAGCTAAACACAAAAACCAGGAAATCCCTTTCTATAATTGCATTTACAAATGTAGGTTGCAGATAAGAAAGCAAAAAAGTTACATAAAGAAAGATAAGCTTAGCTGAATGTCCGCTCTGTTGTCAAGTGAGCTGGGCAGAAAGCCATGGCTAACGCTCTACTAGTCCAGAAGGGAATAAACTTCCTAATTGCCCCCACTTTTATGCTTCCCCCATCTTTCCAACCCCCTTTCTGTTGGCTTTAAGGACAGGTACCGGAAACACTTATTCATTAACAACCTTGAGCTTGTTAGCCTCAGTGAAGCACTCTTCAGAATGGGAGGGGAGTTTAAGAGTGTGTGTATGTGTGTGCAGATGTGTTTGTGAGGAAACAGAGGTAAGGGGGGGTTAAAGGGTAAGGCAGGGCCATTTGGAGGGGGGTGTCTTGGTTTGGTGACCTGGGGTCCTTGAACAGATGAGGGGAGTTCTGGTGAAAGAAATCTTAACAACATTGCAACTCAATGAACCATGTCCCTTAGAAGCAAGCTTTGGGTGGGCACATTCATTTTTAGGATGTTTTGTACTTTTAGAAAAATATGTGCTTTAGTAAAGCATTACTACTCTATAAAGCACTTTCACATTTTGTCCAATGTGTTCGCACAAACCTTAAAATGTTGAGAATTTATGTAACAGACCAACACAAAATTAGCCGCTAAGCAAAACACTATGTGATCACAGCAACCTGAAGTCACTATTGCAATGGAAAATCATGGAGGTGGCATCATTATGCTGTGGGGAGGTTTTCTTCTGCAGAGGCAAGGAAGTTGGCCAAAGTAAATGGAGTGCAATTAAATACAGGAAAATTCCTGAAGAAAACCTATTAGAGGTTGCAGAAAAACTTGGGACTGTGGTTGAGGTCCACCTTCAAACAGGACGACCCTCAGCATACAGCCAGACAGACAACGGAATGGTTTAGTCAAAGTCCAGACCTACATCCAACTGAGGAGCTGTGGAAGGACTAGCGCACTGATGTCTCTGCAGGCTCTCAACCCCATCTGACTGAGCTTAAAGCTATTTTGCAGGAAGATGATGGGTAAAAAATTCCGTCTCCAAAAGTTGGAATATCCTGAAAGACCTGCAGCTGTAATTGCAACAAAATGTGGCTCTATAAACTATTGACTTATGAGGCTGACTACAAATTCATAGCACATGAAGCATTTTAGAATCCATTTTACAAACATGCACTACTTTGAGTTGGTCTATCTAAATCCCAATAAAATACAATAGTTTGTGAGATGGTACCAACATAACAAAATATGGGAAACTTCAGAGATTAGGAATACTTTGGAAAGGCTCTATAGATACTAGGGGAGAAAAGCAGCATTTAAACATCCTTCTGCTCTGTATTATTCACAGCTGTCTGTATTTGTATCCTGACTGCTACATGACAAATTCTGTATTACCTTAGCACATGAAACCACAGCATAAAAAAGTCAAGTCTTGTTAGAGAAGATCAAAACATGATGCACAACATCCGAGCACTGAGGTCTGCAAACATGTGCGGTCGTTTCCAGGACAGCAAGCAGAATTTGGTGCTTTTATTGGCTTTAAAAGATAATTCATGCCTACTGCCTTCCTGTTACAGCTGATCCAGGGTCAGCAATTTTCCCCATGCAAGCAAGTTTCAAAATCTATTGCATATTTTTGTCTTGATCATGACACTTTGTTGAAATTCAGCTAAGGCTTCAAAACCAAAACCTCTTCTTTGCCACCCATGCAGCTGACAAAGCCCTCCTTGCTCCACCATCAGTGGAGTGAGCTCAGGACCACATGCCCTTTTTCATTACTCTGAACAGGCCAGCTGTATTGTAACTACAACCAATTTCCTTGCAGTCTATAAAGCTGTCAATCAAAATCATACAGAACAGGGAGTGGAGGAGGGAGCTGCAGGGGCGGAGCTGGGTGGGCTTTGAGGGAGGGCTGCAGGGGCAGGAGACCAGATGTCAAGAAAGAGGATAGAGGTAGTAAGAGGGAGTTAAAGGGGGTGTTCATGAAGCAACAGTAAGACCAAAGCTTTCTTTTTTAAATTTCCATTTATTAAAGTTATGAACAAAAGAGACAAATAAGTTATATTTTCATTTGTTAGAATTCTATCAGTGTTTGAACATTAATATTTAGAGAGCTAGTACAAAATTTCTACTTTCATGGCTAGCTTCTGATAAACCCATAGACACAGCTGTCTCTCTCCAAGGATCGGAACATAATACTGAAGGGGAGGCGGCCATGTTGTCTCACACAACAGTTAGCAATGAAAGTGTGCACCTTAAGGCTTTTTCTCTCTTTTTTTTTCTTTCTTTTTTATGGTATATCATTACATATAAACTCTTTAGAAATATACTTCTGTCAAATACCTTGACAACTACTATGTACACTACAAAAATAAATTTTCATATAAATAAATTATATGGCATACATTTATCTTTGTAACTGAAAACAGAATAAATCCATGCCAACAGTGACCCAAAAAAAAAATGGCAGTCTGAAAAAGTCTGATTTTTTTCCTTTTAAAATCCTCTAAGAGCTATGATGAGATCTGTTGTGTACAAAACAAAACGTTATATACTCTTCTCTTCCTATTTAACATTAGTAAGCACTTTATACAGATCAACTCCATTAATGTAAAAAACATTACTGTAATAGTGTTTTTTTCAATAGACATAAAATCCCTGCATTTTGTTATCCACTGGCATTTTAACAATAAAAAACATCATATTTTTATATTACAAAAATATAAATATAGAAATTGAACAAAGTACAAACAGAGAAATGAATAAAATAGTTGCCAGCTATGATTCTCTCCGCTGCTGCCAATGTGACAAATGGGAGGAAAAACAAAAAACAAAACTAAAACAACAAAGAAAGTAACCCATTTCAGGCAAGCAGCTGATGTACAGTGGTTCTCAAATAATACACACCCCATTAAAATACCTATTTTTTGTGATGTAAAAAAGTGAGACTAATAAATCCTTTCGAAATGGTCTCCTTATTTAAAATTGCACACATATATTTGCAACTAAAGGGAACAAAAAAATCTTTAAATAAAAAATATGAAAAATACAAAGCTGCACCAACTTGCTTGTAAAAATGTGAACATTCTTAAACTAATACTTTCTTAAAGGCAGTTTTAATTCAGTTTTAGCAATTAGTTTGTTTTCACATTTCACTTCCCTTAAATTACAGTGAATCTATTTACACTAAGTTACATTTTGGAGCTCCTAGAAGGATTGCCTGTTCATTTGCCAACTTTAGCTAAAGCCACAGTTTGCACAGGGGAGGTTACAGACAACAAAACTTTTCTCAACATTTAAAGGTATCACTCAGGGGAAGGCTATAAACAATTCCCACAGTATTGACTAGGCACCAGAGCACACTATAGCAATAGCTGGAGAAAATATGACACATCTGGGAATTTACAGTAACTGCTCATCTCTCCAAAACTAATGAAAAGATGAGAGTGAATTTTATTTTCTTTTATTGAGTCCACACACATATTTGAATCAGTGACAGAATGATTTTATTTTATAATAAGGAAATTAAAGCACTGGAATAGCCTCACTATAGTTCAGAACTAAATCTGACGGAAAATCTGTGGGACCATCTGAATGGGGAGAAAATGTCTGCTTAATTTGATACATTTGGTGAACTTTTGTCAAGCAGAGTGCACTACAATTACCAGGTTGAGATGTGGGGACGGTTACAGACTCCTGACAATGAAGACTAAGTACTAAAAATGAAGTATTGGTTTATGCAACCAGATTATTGGAGTGCTGTTTCCCTACATACAGATTAGATTCTTTATTAGTTGAAATGTCACATTGAATGAGGAAAAGGTTTTGAAACATTTATCATGGCCAATATTTTTACATCACGAAAACTTGATATTTCAACAGAGGTGTGAAGGGTTTTGAGAACCACCACAGCTTAGTGAACAGGAGAAAGAAACCTACGAATGTTCGAGAATGAGTCGGAGTGTAAGAAAAGGTTGTTGTGGAAGGAGACCAAAGGGGCCCAAGAAGTGTACAGGTACGCCTGCTGGCACTGACACCAGCAGGCCATATCTGGTGAAGGTGGGGCACAAAAAAACTGACCTGATTCTTCCTCTTCCACCTTCCACCCCCATAAGGCTCAGGCTTGTGCAATTTAGCAGCTGAGTGGAGATGTCCAATTAGTGTCATGGCCTTATGTTGTGGATTTTTAAGAGCGGAGGTCAGTGGGGACAGCTGTGGCCAAACTATGACCAGTTGTCTTTATTGTCATAAAATAAATGGGGCCCTCAGATCCAGGCAGAGGACAGGAGTTGTGAAGAAAACCACTACACACACAAACGCACACAGCAAAATATGAGGCCTTATTGGTCTGAGCCCTTCGAAGGCTGGATGGTCTAGCTTATTGGATGGACAGAAAGAGCTACTTCAAGCGAGATATATTCCTGTGAATGAAACGCAGTCAAGTGCCATTTTGAGTCGGGTCATACAGTATTATAGTTTGAGCTTTAGCTTATCCATAAGACAAAGCCACTTTATAAGGTGCAGAGGTAGCACCTTGTTTTTTTGACCCTGTTCCAGAATCAGTAACGTGAAGGTCCCTGTAAAAGGTAAGAGTTAATTTCTGAGGTGGATTCTGAGGCTGCTCAGAACCTGTTTGAGCCTGCCAGGGTTGTTTAACATCACAAAACCTCTTACAGTAAAATACAACCAGCCTAACAGACAGTGATACATAGCTGAGTGCAGAAACAGGTTTCAAGGCCGTAACTAAAATAAAAAAGGAAAAAAAAAAAAAATCTTAAAATGTCTTCATACCAACTCATTTTAAATAGCACGCATAGCGTGTCGAGTTAAAACAGTAATTCTTTCATATCTACCACAGGTTTGTGATAAAAAATTAATAGTTTTACAAGCGTACCTTTATACAATAATAAAAACACACACAAACAGATATACCATAGCTTTGTTGGATGATTCTAACAGTTTCCCTCATGTTTTAAATGAGTGTAAATGTTAGTCTGAACTGAGGATGCATCTGGTGAATGGAGCTGTTTCACATTACACAACCTGACACACAGACACACCCACACACACTCATATACCTTGACAGATCACTGGTTCTGTTTGAAGAGAGATTTGCATAGTGTTAAAAATGTACATTAGTATAAAAAAATAAAGTTCTGAGCAGCAACTGTGAATGCTGACAGGCATGTTTGTCCTACATTGAGCTTCCTATTGGCACAGATCCACAGAGAAGTGAACAGTAATCAAAATACACACACAATCATGCCCGCATACACACCTACAACATATACAGCCCCAGTCTATTAACAAGTAGGAGTTGTACAGCTCCTAAAAATTATACCAACTATTTGTTTATATTTACATATGTATACATCTTTTAAATATAGATAGAAATATCTAAAACAAGAGTCCACTGCGTTACAGTAACATTGAGCACCATTATGGCAACACTGGCAAGTTTTTACGCTACATGGGGTCAGAGGTGGGGTTGTGCCAAGCTGGTCAACTGCTTAGCAAGACAGGGGAGTCCATCTTTGGCCATAGTGCTTCTCTTCCCCAGATCTGGAAAAAAACAGTATGTGCATTAAGATGAATGGTCAGACATTTTACATTCAGACACTAATTAAGTAATTTTATTGTTAGAGATGAACAGAGAAATAGGATGGTGACTGTAATCAAGATGATTTTCATCTAGATCAGTTTCCAACTGGCAATCGGCTGCTCAAAAACAAAAAAATGGGACCTTTTTTTGAATCAGTAATTTGAATCTCATATATATATATAAAAAAAAAATCTCTAAACCTATAACAAACAATTTCAACTGAAAAGACCATGTTTTTTTATTAAAAGCTTTTTTTGTGTGATGAGTTAAAAAAAAAAACAGCCATGTTTCAGAGGTAATTAGTAAAAATCCGATCTTAGAACAAGGAAATGTTTTCATTTGTACGGTAATTTATCAACATGTATGATTATCGCACCCAGTCTTTGGGTAATCTTTTCTTAATTTAAAGTTCCACAGATTTGCGTTGTTTTTGAACTCCCACTGATGTATATTAGTTCACTCTATACTGTTTAGCACTTTTACACCTTTTAAACTATTATTTTGAATTTTGATATAAATGTGTGTGTTATTTTTACCTTTTAAGTTTTGCTCTTCTTATTATAATGAATAATAGTTTTTTTAATTCATTAGTTTTAAAAATGGAGCCTTTTAAACCTTTACCAGGGACTGAATCAGAAAGTTAGTGTTCACCTAACACCTAAAGGGCCAATGAACAAATTGTATTTCAGAATCTTGCCCAGTATGTATTTTAATTTGATGATTTGATGCAGCCATTATACCTTTAAGTCTTCTTCCTTCAGTAACAACTTCCACACTAAATAATTTTCTTGCTAGTTCAACTTAGTAGCACTAAGGTATGGAATTAAACGGATTCTGGTGACTTGTCGATTTCTCTGTGCATTGCTAGTATTATTGTTTTATGCATTGTCCGTGATTAAGCCAGCTATGTCTATGAAACAAATCTACCTATGAATCTGCTAAAGGAACAGAAGCATCACCTCAGCTAGCCTGTTGGCCATGGTTCCTGTCAGCTGCCTCTAATTCCAAATCCTGAAGCTCCACAGATTCCACCTTAGCCTCCCTACCCCCTGTGTGGGTGTACAAAGGCACGTGGGGGTCTTGGAAAGCCGATTCTGACTCCTCTGGCCCCGATGGGTAGTAACTGTTTGTTCCCGTGTATTCTGGGAAGGAGGAAGCTGGACCTTGGGCGGAGAATGGCACAGGGTGAACGGCTACAGTGACCGAGGCCGATGCCGTTACTGTGGTGATGGGCTGACAAAAAGGAGCGTTGTTGGTGTGTTGGTGCGGGAGGTGGTGATGATGCTGTTGGTGATGATGAGGCTGTGAGTTGTGGGAAGAATGGCTGCTCTGGCCTGCTGAGTGTTCTCTGTAACTTCGAGAGCTGTGATGGCCCCCAGCCTCAGTTGCAGTTTCAAAAGCGTCCATGCGCGGTTGGGCCGGGGGTGAGGCCTGCCAGTGCTGCTGGCTCCTGGGGTCCCTGCTGCAGTTTCGCTGAGTATTGCCATGCTGGAGACCAGAATCACTACCCTGAGAGGGAACAAACTGTAGAGAACCACAATAAGACACTCTTTTAAATCTGACACATGCAAAGAAAAATCCATTTGTGATAGTTCCCTACCGAAGACACAGTATAGGCTGGGGGGTCAGGCTGTTGTCTCGGTGAATGCCGTTGTCCTGACCCCACTCTTCTTTCCTCCTCTGGCCGGGCCACTCTGACCCTGCTGGTCCGGAGGTGGTGGTGCTGCTCCTCTGGTTGAGTTTGTCCTCTGTGAGGGTAAAGGTTGTAGTTCTGTACCTCTTGGCTTATTCCAGACACTGTGGCATTAGAGCTGTACTCTGAGTCTGACGAGTCTGTGGCTGCACCAGAGTTCGTGACGGGTCCAGAGGTTTGGTGTGGACGGACCGAGAAATGGACCACTCGAGGAGGTGCCTCTGGGCAGGGGGTGGGTAACCGACTTCGGCCATCAGTGGGTGAAACCTGACCAATGAGAAGAAGGCAATCAGTTTTTGGACATCTGTAAGTCACTTTCTATTGGCAAAATCACAATTGTAATGTTCAATAAAGACTCTACTCTCATTAGGTTTTAGAAGAGGTATACAAGATCTCAGCACAAGATTTCACAATATTTCTAATAAATATTAAGTCTGTAATGCATCATCCAACTGATGCTTGCATATAACTTCATCTGGTAAGGTTAAAATTGTGAGGTATTGTAATCTACCATTATAACCTCCAAATAAGGAGAATACAAACAAATTGGCTGAAAGCACTCAATCACATTAGAAAAAAAGCCCTTGACACTTGAGAGGAACCGACTAACCCATCCATCCATCCATTTTCTGTGCACCCTTGTCCCTAATGGGGTCGGGAGTTGCTGGTGCCTATCTCCAGCTGCGT
>CAEFZX010008934.1:0-12160 GCA_903066825.1 Alfaro cultratus
TGTGTGTGTGTGTGTTAAAACTGTCACTATCTCATGACAGTAGAATAGGACAGATGTGATACTGCAGCTTTCAGGGTTTTTACACACGTCACCATTGAGCATACACACACACACACACACACACACACACACACACACACACACACGCCCACGCAAGCACACGCGCTCACACACACACAAACACGTACTTCCAATATTCCAATGTTAGAACTCTCTGGTGACGTCAGGATATAACTTCTGGCTATCGAGCGCAGGGGAGTTTTTATTTCCAAAAGACTCCTCATGATGGATTCATCATTTAATTTCTGAAAGAAAAAAAACAACATTTCGCTTGTAAAGATCAAACCAAGAAGGTTTACTAATCAGTCCATTCTGGAACACAATCAAAAAGGTACACTGGTCGTTTTAACATGCTATCCCGTCTGAAGACTCTGGAATATGTAATGCTCCTTTCATGTGTTCCTGAAAACAACAGGAGGCTAACCCTAACCTATTCCCATTTTATATTTACACAACACAACACAATACAGCACTCCGGTCATAGACAATTCTTGTAATAAACATATTGACAGACAATTTGGGAACATGAAGTTATAGGAAAGATTGCAATATTTAGGCAATTTCAAGACATACAGTCAATGACTTTCCCCTGAGGTTCCAACCAGAACAGATGAAATATTTCTCACCTTCTTACTAACTTGAGTGTCGATGAACACAATGTCGTCCAGGGTCAGGATTAATTTGGTGACGTTTGGTGTTCTCTTGTACTTCCTGTTTCACACAAAGAATTAAAAGCATTATTTTTTCTGATCAATTTGCTATTTTTTATTTTCTCCTTAAAGAGCTAATTCATAATATGTTTTCTAATGACAATATGGGAAAAAAAGTTTTTGAGATTTTTGTAGATTGGTGTCGATTTTTCCCTTTCATTTCATGTTTAATGTTTGTGCCCTGAGCTGCACTGCCAGCGGTGGAACCATGTACCGACCGGAGTGTGCTTCTCCAAAACCAACTCCAATCAACTCAGTTTACCACAGGCAGACTTTATTTTAGCTGGAGAAACATTATGGTCAGTGGACACAGCCCAGTTTTGAGCTTCAATGGCAAAGGCTGTGAGTACTTCTGAAAATATGTTTCTTGGTTTTCTATCTTTAATAAATTTGCAAAAATCATATATTTATGTAGTGGGGTAAATGTGGATGGATGGATGGATGGATGGATGGATGATGGATGGATGGATGGATGGATGGATGGATGGATGGATGGATGGATGGATGGATGGATGGATGGATGGATGGATGGNAGATAGATAGATAGATAGATAGATAGATAGATAGATAGATAGATAGATAGATAGATAGATAGATAGATAGATAGATACCTAAACCAAAAGAAAGCAGCTGAAGTGAGACCACAAAGCAGCAGGACGAGGAAGAACATTGTCACTGCATCCACACCTGAAATGTAGGAAACATCTTGTGATCAACAAAAAACACCAAAGTCTGACATTTGCTTACATCACAGACAGTAGAGAGGGCGCTTTACAACTAGTACCTCACAGTGACTTCATTAGCTCCACAAGAATCAAAGATTTTATACAATAATCCTATGGCACCAACAAAAAACATTCACAATGTTCCATCTCCCTCCCGTTGTCATTAGCCCTACCTCCGTTGCAAGCTTCCTCTGGACTGAACCAACAAAAACTGGCTTTGGGGGGTTTTCCTCCTGGGAAGTAGAAGGACCGGCTCAGAGGTCTGAGACCGCCGACCGTTCCGTCGATGTGTGTCGGTCCAAGTGAATGTGTCGGCACAAGGCGGTCGCCATCGCTGTCCAGCACCACATACTTGGCCCGAAGGCCAGCCCCGCCTCTACCACCGTATAACACCTGTTAAAAAAGAAGAAGTCAGTGGTGAAGACAACAGAACATGGGGTTACGGAGGTTTGTCAAAGACAAATAAACAGATGAGTGAAACTTTAACAGAATCATTTGTTGTCTTTTTAAGAAACAAAACATGAACATGGTTAAACAGAACTGAAGTAGATTTCCGTTCTTAGTGAAGACTGGACAGTTTGAAGACACAAATTCAACTTTGCATCTTCAAAATGAAAGTCCATCCATCCATTTTCTAACACCCTTGTCCCTAGTGGGGTCAGGAGGTGCTGGTGTCTATCTCCAGCTAACATTCCGGGCGAGAGGTGGGGTCACCCTGGACAGGTCGTCAGTCTGTTGCAGGGCAACACAGAGACAGACGGGACAAACACCCATGCACATACACACACAAACACACTCACGGAGAATTTAGAGAGACCAATTAACCAAACAGTCATATTTTTGGACTGTGGGAGGAAGCCGGAGTACCTGGAGAGAACCCACGCATGCACAAGGAGAACATGCACACTCCATGCAGAAAGACCCTGGGCCGGGAATCAAACCCAGGACCTTCTTGCTGCAAGGCAACAGTGCTACCAACTGTTCCACTGTGCAGCCCAAAATGAAAGCCATGAAAGCTACATGTATTGTTTACTATCATGGTAAACAAGTATTGTTTACCATGATAACCAACAATATCATTGTTGGTTTCTGACTTTAAAGCGTTCTGCAGTAGGCCTAAAAGACCGTTTTGAATGAGTGATGCTGCACACAGAAGTTCTGAACTTTTTCAGACATGGCTCTATGATGTCTCTGGAAGTGAAGGACACAGGAGAAAGAGCTCCTAGCAGGAGCGCTTGGTTCAAACAGTAGCACAGCTGGAGTCAAGAGAGGCTCACAGTGGGCCTGACAACCATCTGAGACATTATATTTGGAGAAAAAATGTGTAATTGGAGCAGTCATGTGATATTTGTATTTGAAAAAATTAACATTTAGAGATTAAAGTGTAGAAACTCCAAATGATGCAGATAAATAGTGTGTCTGCCCTTCCAGAGACACACACACACACACAGAGAGAAACCTTAATAATGTTAAGTTTTTATTCATTCTCCAATCTTCTCATAATTCTGTTTATGTAGTTACATTTCCGTTTTGCTTTTTTTTACTAACATTTCATTCGATGTGAGTGAGTAGTAATAGAGTAAGTATTGATACTTTTACAAACCAAATCCAATATAATTATTCTGCTTGTAGTTAAAGTGTCAGTATTGGAATTCTGAGAATAAAATGTTCATATTTTGTTTTTCTCATTGCTTTCATGAAGTGAAGAATTTACACTCCCTAGTACAGAAAGTTCATCCTTCAGCCATCAATATAATAAATGATATATTATATTTAATGAAACATGACATAGTTTATATTGATGTACTGTGTCCAAGCTTCAGTGAAAACATTCACTACAACAAGTCACTTCTTTGTGTTTCTAACCTGGTTGAAGCCCTGGAAGTCAAACCCTCCATCTGAGCTGAAGAGCTGATTTCCTGTCACCCAGTGTCCACCACCCGCCTGGCGACGCTCTTCCACGGCTTTAGCGACAAAGTAGACCATGTTAAAGATGGTCCCAAACAGTGGAGACACCTTTGAAGAAAATCAGGAAAAATGTCAAAAAAAGACATGATTACATACACATTTCTATGGAAATTGATTATAAAGGATTCTACTGGAACAGTGTCACAAGTGTGCAACTGTTAAATGGAGTAGCACTTATACCTGGGGTGTCCAAACTGTTAGCATCCCTAAGATAAATGTCCCCAAAACTGAAGTTGAAAAAAACATCAACAGCACCTTTGTGATGAACCGTGTCTTGCTTACTACCATGTCTTTTTGAAATGATTGTGCTCATCATCACTTCATCTTCTTTCCAATATTTTTGTTTCACTTTATTATTCCTTCACCTCTGTGGCAGAGATAGCGGAGCGGATCTCTCTGGAGATCTGAGCCTGGCGAAAGGTTTCATAGAAACTCTCATCAGAAGCCATGGTAACGGTCAGCACGGCGCTGTAGGCATGCTGCAGCTGGGTGTTGTTGGTCAACAGAGGGAATGTTGTGTCCTGATGGAACAAATAAGAGACATTATTTATCAAAACTTTGAATCAAAAAGATTTTCACAAATTATCTAAAAGTTAAACATGTTTATTTTAAAGTTGATATAGTTTTATTTTAATTTAGTAGCAAAATACAACAGCAGTTTACTTTGAAAATCAACATTAACATTTATTGTGATTGTTTTTATGTCATTTTATTTGTGTAACTACTTGTAATCATTATAACCTCTGCTGCCTGTTGGCCAGGACTACTTTGAAGAATAGATTTTGAATATCAATTGGACTTTCCTGGTTAAATAAAGGTGAAATAATAATAATAATAATAATAATAATAATAATAATAATAATAATAATAATAATCATAAATCATCTAGGTTTATTGGATTAAACAAATGTTACTGTTATGACCTGGCCCGTCTGCCTGCTCTGTTTCCATCCTCAGTTCTCACCGGTGCAATCAGCCTCATGCCATATCCACCTGTTCACCAGCAGTTATATGCAGTACTCAGGCAGGCAGACTGTGCCAGATTTTTGAAAGCCTTGTGTGAGTAAATATCCAGCATTCTTCTCTCAGCCTGACCACGACCTCGACCACGTTTTGCCTCTTGGATTCCCCTGCCTTGCCTAGCCCACGTCAGACACTCTACTGGTTTCTTTTTCCTGGACGCGGCCCTGCTTCTGCCTTTCAGCTTCTGCCTTCTGCCTCGTCCTTGGATTTATCTAAGATTGCCTTCACGTGCCTGACCTAGTTCTGTGCCCCGACCTCGGATTCCAGCCTGACTCCCAGATAAGTGTATGTGCCTCTCTGGTTCTGACCCTGCCCTGGCCTGTTGACATCAGAGTTCTGTTTTTCACCTGAGTTTTTCCTCTGCTACCAATACCCCTGGAGACAGTTTCCCTGAAGAACCAAGGACTTACCTTGGCTTCATATGACTTTCTGAGAAGGTTAGTGGCTTTCCCTTTTTGAGAAAGGGAAAGCCACTAACACTAGAAAGGGCTAGTGTTAGTGGCCCTTGCTACTACTCTTGCTAGCCACTCTTGCTAGCCACTAACCTGTTTCTCATCCTCAATGGTTCCCGGTCCTGTTGCTGGCTGTCCCCTGTTCCCAACCCCCATTCTCAATAAACCATTTATTGCTTTCTATTTGTGTCTGGCTGAAATTTCGGGTCTTCTTTTGTTCTGAGCATTACAGTTTCACCTGGTAAGGCATGGCGTACAGCAGGGCATCGTACGGAATGAAGATGTAACCATCGGCGATCATCCCCATGTCTAGAGCCTCCAGCAGGAGTTCCCTCTGGTGCTCTCCACCAATCAGGATGGAACTCATACACATGATGATCACTTAAGAGGAAATAAATTTCATTAGCTGACTGGATTCCACGTCAAGGCAAATGCATCTATTGACAGCTGAAAATAAACTATTTGTTGGTCAAATATTTTCATGAAAGTGTTGCGTTTTAAAATCTGGGAGACAAAATTCTGTCTCACTCGAAAGAGGAGATTATTTTAATCGGATTGGAATTCAACAGTTGAGCAAAGTTATGTTTTTAAATAAGATCTGAAGTTATTTATCAGATTCGAGTCTTGGAGCTGACCTTTGACTTTGTCGGACTGCCTGATCTCGTTCAGCGCCTCCCGAGCCCTGCCTTTGTTTTTTTCCATGGAAACCACAGGAGCAATTGGCAAACCCACAGCCCGGAGTGCAGAGGCTACTTCTTCTCCAGTGCTTTCCCAGAGATCTGTTGGGGCTGAGAATGGGAGGGAGGGGAGAAATCTCAATTTAATGTTCATTGTCCTCATTTTCAAGTGAGAGGATGCTCAAAAAATAATATATGTGTATATATTCCACCAAAAAATGTAAAAGAAATAAACATCTATCAATTATCTGAATAAAAATTCAAGCCCAGTTAGAGGCCAGATAATGTGAACTTTTGAGGGGTAATACAGGATTGTATGAAGGAAGTGAAGATACAGTTGATCATGTAAATTCTGGGAGTTATAAGCCACGCCCCTTTTGACCCGCAATCTCTGCTGCATGCTGTGAAAACACACAGGGCGCATAATATCCACAGATCAATCCAAAGGTAATAATATGTTTGTGTGTTTTTGGGGGCACTGTAAACTATACTTCGATTTGCAAAGTCCATTTTAATGACTTCAAACCTATGTGATATGAAATGACTTCCTCACCTGAAATGACTGCAACGTGAGCCCAGCGGAAGAATCTGAGGACAGTTTTGAGGACTTTAATAGGAGGCGTTACGGGGGGCAGGTTCAGCCAGTCATCATCCAGACAACCTGGAGAAGCAAGCCCTGCCTCCCAGTGCTGGGTGAATAAGGATGCTGCGTGGCAGAGGGTGGGGTTGAAAGGTCCGATGTAAGCGTGACCATAACCCTCCATTTCCCCCAACTCAGTCAACGCTGAAAGGAAGCAAGTTTCACAAGTTTTATTAAGATATGATGGAGTTAAAAAACATCACAAGATTAACTGAATTATAAAAACAAAGCAACACTAAGTCATACTTTTTTTTTGTATAACTTGCCATTTTCACATTGGTCAGAAAAATCAAGACATTTTCAGTTTTGCACTGTTCTTAATTTCATCCTTAAAATGTTACTTTTACAGTGTGCGATATCTTCAGTATCACACCGTAGGAACGATGTGTGATACTGTTTATACGGTATAGATGATATCACACACTGAATGTATTAAGACCAGTAAAAAATAGTAAATTTCTGCTAAATAACTCAAAAATTTGTAGATTAATCTCAGAAATGTTCTTAAACAAACACATGGAAATTTCTGAGTTTGAAAAGTTGAAATTAAATATAAAAAAAATCAGAAAGTTTTTTTTCTCAAAAATTTCACAGATTAATCTATTTTATTCTAGCAAATTTTTGACTTTTCAAACTCTTTTTTTCCCTAAAAAATTTCTGAGATATTCTGGTGGAAATTTACTCCACCTTTTTTATGCCCCTAATACGCCGTTGTACATTTCCACCTAGTTGTTGCAGATAAAACATTTCTGCGCTATTTGGTTGCCACACCTTTGGAGACAGAGCAGTCCTCGTTGAGCAGTTTCACATCGTACCAGTATCCTCTGCTCATGTAGCTGTCGCTTCTCAGCCGTGATAATGCTAGGTTAGCCGCAGCTAATGGCATTGCTCTGGAGAACAGGGGGTCACAGGACCAGGGGCCAACCAGGGCCAGTTTAAAAGTCGCTGCCCCCACATCGTTGATATAAAACAACCAGAGAAACAGTCCAAGCAAGGAGACAAGCTGCATGTTGGTGACCTGCAAAACATACATGCAGATATGTTGGTTTTACTTTAATTAAACTCTTAAGAGATTAATACTCAGCTGGCTTAGTCTTAAGTCTAGACCTTTTTTTTTAATTGAGTGTAATGTTTTCCTCTTTTACTGATTTTATTTCCACTTTTAAATCCCATAATTTTAAAACAGATAACTCGTCACAGGTTTTTCCTCTTTCAAATTCAGAGCTTTAGTTACATTTCTTGCCATTTAAATTGTATATTATATCTCGAGGCATTCTTCCACAGTTTTGTACCCTTTGTCCTGACAGAATTGCAGATTTTTTGCTGAAGGATCAGTAGGAAATCCCTTTGCTAGAAACAGAAAGTAAGTAGTGGAATAAGTCAAGCAAGCAGTAAAGTCTGTTAAATGTTGAATGATTCACTTTGAAGAAAGGCTTTTCTGTTTTTAATGCATGCTTTTGGGAAAATTTGGCCCCTTGGTTCAGGACTGGATATGTATTCTCTATAATATGAACCCTTTTGAGTATATTATTAAACCTAGAAGCAGGATTTGGATAACTGTGTGAAATTAGGCAGCCCAAGCTAACAAAGTTTACAGGAGTTTCCAGGGTTAGGAAGGGCTCACTGTCTTTTTTAACCCTGGAATATTCTGGTGTTTTTTTGTTTTTTTTTACATTAGCTGGGAAGGAAGTGAACTTTCATGTGTGATACATTAATTTTATTAATGGGAATTGACTGTGAGTTAAAGACACTAAAGTTATCTGAAATCAAAGCCAAATATTTTGCAGAAGGCAGTCTGTTGAATCGCTACTTATATACTTATTAGTTAATATCAAGGAAATATTAACTTATATTAATAATACAGTATTTGTGACTGATTTTTGCGTAAACAAGATGAATGTAGTTTTCATTGATGTTTCCAGACGTGGTTAAAGTTAGGTACCGTAATTATCAGAAAAGGTTTCTTTACTGATTATTTTTCCATGATTATGTCAAGAATTGGTGTTGCTAACTTAATGAAATTGCATTGTGGAAGCAGAATATCATAAAGAACGCAATGAGTCTTCACAGTATAGAAATATGGTTGGGGTTGATACATTGGTCTCTAACACAGAACCTGTCTCCTTCCCCAGCAGAATGATGGTCCATTGTGTTCCTACCTGAAGAAAACCAGAATTGTAGAGGTTGATGTTGTTCTGTTTCTGATACAGTATGTTAGTTGATTTCTTTAGATTTTCACATATCTCATTTTTATAAAACATCTGCTCCATTTACCTGAACTGTGAATCAGAAGCGCAGAAACACATTGCAGTGTCATCAGGCTTTTCTAGATGCTTACCAAATTTAATAAACATGCCTACAAACATTTTTAAAAGTTTTTAATTCAATTCTAAGTGTGCTAAAGTGCATGGAGAAAAGTTTTACCTTTGTCTTAGAGTTTCATTTGTCCAGAGAAACGTTCGGCTTCACTCCACAGTCTGTGAAAGACGAAGAAGAACACGGCAGAGGGCTACAGCTGAAATCCTGACAAGATTTACTTTGATCCTATTAAAGGCTCAAAAACATTCAAGACGGTAAGGGTGAGATCAGAGGTTGTGTTGTGTGCTTCTGTGTGTCTTTGCATATGCCACTGTCTCTTATTAGTATGAAAGAGCAGCAATTTCATTCAATATCCATTATTACAGATGGAATTTGTGTAACATAGGCCAGAATCCTCTCTAAAACTCTGAAGGAAAACCATTTGGTCCTTCCCCTTATGCATCTGTTGAAGAACATCATGAAACTACAGCGTCCTGTTAAAACAGGTGACTCCAGGTTTTTTCTTTTCTTTTATTAGCTTAAGGAGAGTGACAGATTTTTAAAAAGTCTTCTGTCACAATCAGATTGATAAATGCCAGCTTAAAACGTATTTTAATTCATTAATTAACTATTAATTTGTAAATTAATTAGTTAATTAATTTTTGTTTGTGTTTTATTGTTGTTATTACTGGGCTTGGTATTTATCTTGAAGAAAGGTAAACATTTGAGTTTATTTCTGATTGTGAGCAGAGCGGAGTTCGCACTCCGGTACAAAGGGTGGCAGTAATTCGACCTGCCAGTAGTTTGCCACCGACCTTACAAAGAAGAAGAATTTCATAAGTCCTTCCTTGCTCGGCTAACCTTCTTGTAGGTTACTTCCTCTCTGTCAGGGACACAG
This sequence comes from Alfaro cultratus, assembly GCA_903066825.1. Classification (NCBI taxonomy): domain Eukaryota; kingdom Metazoa; phylum Chordata; class Actinopteri; order Cyprinodontiformes; family Poeciliidae; genus Alfaro; species Alfaro cultratus. The sequence goes on from CAEFZX010008934.1 coordinate 9,452, forward strand.
ACAAAATGCAGAGCTGTACACAGCTATACCGTTCCCTCGCCACGGTAAGGACAAACATGGTTTCTGTTAGCACGTACACCGCGCGGCTGCCGCAGCGCGCGGACTCCTACAGGAGGCATTTGATTGGACTAGCGGCCTGAGGGCGGCTAGCTGCTCTGCTAACAGACTTTCTCCGGTAAAGTGGTGTGTACAACTCACACTTCTGGCTTCCACTGGAAAGATTTAATATTCTGGAAGTTTGGTAATGAGTTATGGCTATGGCTTGTTTTCATGCAAGATTGACATGTAAAATAACAGCTAAGCAGGCTGTTATTTTTATTTACGAGTCACCCCTGCAACTGTGTTGAAATGTACACAGTACCAGCATGAATGCTTACTATGTCATAGTTGCTCAGCTCCCATTCAATACTATTCACATCAACCTAGCATGATAAATGAATGACCTTAATAGTTATGTAGCAATTATCCCTGGTTGTAAAGCATAAACTTTGAGGACAGCCTTCCTTCCTCCACCCATCAGTAACAGATGCCATGATAAAGACATCATCAGTTTTTGTAGACTTTGTCAGAGGTTATTAATGTGCCCCATTTGTGGTTCGCTGTCTTGTCATATGTGAAATACCTAATCTGGTCTATTCATCAGTTTATTTAGCTATTTAAACATTTTATTTTATTTTATTTTTTACTTTTACCATTGTGGTGTAATCATCTCTTAAACCTACAAGATGAGACAAGGTATCAACATGTTGGCCATGCTGGTTCTGTCCTCTCTTTACAGCTGTTAGTCCTAAGTTTGCTATGTTGAGTTTTGAATGTTGACATAATGTCTTTATTGTTGTAATTTCGATAAGTTCTGTCAATAAACAGTCATCTTAGAACTAAACAGTTTAATGGTGATAACAGCTGCTGATTGGCAGTGAAGTTTGAGGTTGACTGATTGTTTACTTTGCTAATCATAAGGTGGTGTTATGGAGAAAATACCAAGTGACAGAAATGGACACAGAAACAAAGTTTACAGGAAGTACATGAAAGGAGACTAATTTAAAACCAACAGGGTTAGTGCTGATTATCCTCCTGGTATACATTAATACCTTGATTCCAGAGAGACATATTTTGACAGATTCAGTTCTACATACACAGTTACACAGATTCAGAACACAGTCTGGTGCTTTGGTCTCAACTAGCCCTTTATTTTGAAGGACAGTTTTGTTCACCAAGGCTTCAGTGTACATTTTATTTGTTGTTTTATTTACTTATTGTGGATATTTAAAATATCTTCAGGTTCTAGTGTTAAATGTTCATAAAATAAAATTAAAGTTTATTGATCCTTGAGGGGATATATTTGTATCACTCTGCCATTACCATTATACTGCTTGAAAATGGTCTCAAAACAACAATATTCTCATTTATGGTGTTTTTAACCTTTAGTTTGATTTGCTCAACAGCGAAGTCACCACCTCCCTTTCAAGCTCCATGGAGCCACGGCTTTGTCTGTCAGAACGTATGCTGATAAAGCAGAAAGTAAGTTCTTTTTGCCATTTTTAGTAAACAAAAGGTCTTTGAGACGCATGATTGTTGGAGAAGCACTAAGCAGAGACCTGTGGTCAGGTCCAGCCAGAGGTTTTAGAAAGCTTTTATCTGCTGGTTTTTAGCAAATTCCAAATTTCTTTTAGATCTATGATGTGCTTCACTACAAATATTTTTTCTAGCCTTGGGCCATGAGGCATCACTAACTAAGATGCCTCATGACATACTTTTATAGAAAGTATGTGAAGCTTTCTATAAAACTGGATTTTGCTGTCATTCTAATGCAAAGATAAGATGATCGAGGAGCTGGCTGTTTAACAGATCTTTATCACCTTATTAGACAGTGGTGCAAGTAGAATAAAAGTCTTGAAAATAAATCTACTTTTGTGTACAAATTTAAGTGACGCAAACCGACGTGTCATGCCTAATTTGGCCTGCCTCAATAAATCAATTAATTGCATAGTAAATAAAAACAAAATTCAACAATTTCCTGTTTAACGATTTATCATTTTTCTTTCCTTCTCCCAAAAGCTGGATGATAAAAGTCTTTAATCTGGGGCTTCGGTTTCAACCAGCTTCTTTTATGAAGGACAATTTAGATTACAGAGACTTCATAATTCATATTGTTTTATTTATTTTGGATATTCAAAATGTCTTCTATTTTCACTGTTAAATGTTCATCTTTGAGAATGTGTTCATACGTTATTATGCCATTATCATTAAATTACTTGAAAATGGTCTCAAAACATTATTATTGTTTAGTCACAATAAACATGGGCCCACCACCTGTGAGAGGGGCCAAAGGGGTCGGGTGCAATGCGCCATGGGTGGCGGCCAAGGGAGGGGGCCCTGGCGGTCCGATCCTCGGTTGCAGAAGCTGGCTCTTGGAACGTGGAATGTCACCTCTCTGGTGGGGAAGGAGCCAGAGCTAGTGTGTGAGGTTGAGAGGTTCCGGCTAGAAATAGTTGGTCTCACTTTGACGCATGGCTCCGGTTCTGGAACCAGTCTCCTTGAGAGGGGCTGGACGTACTTCCACTCTGGAGTTGCCCACGGTGAGAGGCGTCGGGCAGGAGTGGGCATACTTGTTGCTCCCCATCTCGGCGCCTGTACGTTGGGGTTTACCCCGGTGAACGAGAGGGTAGCCTCCCTCCGCCTCCGGGTGGGGGGACGGGTTCTGACTGT